>QLPI01022292.1:0-18580 GCA_003314275.1 Chroogomphus rutilus
AATCTGAGAATATTCTCACAGATACCCCTGCATCTCAGCTTTCAATTGGTCTCCTCACATTTTATGTAATAATTTTTATTGGTTGAGATATTGCAATTTCTTGACAGTGACTCATTGGACCAGTTTTGTTGCCTTCAAATGTGTGATTACGATCAGACGTATAGTTAGGTTTGTATGGTCACATGACTTGTGTCGGAGTTATAACTGGGTCATGTGATCACAAATAGTTCAACATTGAACAAATAGACCATAACAATCTTCTTCAACAAACCATGAAATCCCTCTCTCCTGTTCAAGTTGACTATATCCTTTCTCAGCTTGATGCTGGCCCTTCTACCTCCCATATTCAACTCTCTACTGGTGTAGGCCATGCCATCATCTGCAGACTTCACTCTAAGCACTGCCCTGACCTCCCAAAAGCTGTTGGAGGACACCCATCCAAGCTTTCTCCTGCTAATATCCAACATGCTGTCTACCTTATCAGCTCTCTAAAAGCACAAAATGTAGTACAAGTTACCAGGACCTTTTAGGATGTCATCAATGCACCTCTCTCCACTCAAACTGTGCACAGGAAGCTGAAAGAAGCTGGATTAAAGGCTGTGATGAAGAAGAAATGTCCTATACTCTCTTAAAGACACAGGAAGGAGAGGTTAGATTTTGCTGTTGCTCACCAGCATTAGACTGTAGAGGACAGGAAGAGGGTTGTGTGGTCAGATGAGATAAAGGTCAATAGGCTAGGGTCAGACAGCAATAAATGGGCTTGGAAGAAGGCAGGAGAGGGGCTGAGTAATAGGCTGGTTGAGGGAACATTAAAATTTGGTGGAGATTCTGTAATAGTTTGGGGCTGTATGACATGGAATGGGCCAGGATATGCTATCAAGATTGATGGAAGGATGAATGGGGATCTCTATGTTCAGATTTTGGAGGAGGATCTTCAGTCCAGCCTGGAGCACTATGGTAAAACTTCTGCTGACATTATTTTTCAACAGGATAATGATCCAAAGCATACCTGCAAAAAGGCCAAGGAATAGTTTGAAAACAACCATTTTGAGGTTCTTTCATGGCCAGCTGTTACAGTGTGAAGGAATAACGTAATTGTAATTAAACGTAATATCTCCCAAAGGTAAACAATGGTGAGGTTTAGAATAGAGTATGGCTTCAACTTGTGTATTGTGCTCACCAGATCACACTGGTCCCTAATTTCAGAATAGTGAGACAGAAGAAAGGCTTAGTTGAAATCAAAGTCGATTATCTGACTGAGGACTGAACTACTAAATGTACAAGATCTTTATACTACTTTCAAATCTACAAGGAGTCGACTAGATTCCTATAATAGATGAGAATGCCAAGGATCATGAAAAGTGAGAACAGAAATACTATGTTCCAATCTTGATCTCCTCTGTGACATTGAGGAGTGATGTGTCACTCCAATTCCCAATGGAGTTACCCTATAAGAAACATAGTAGCGGATCGGATATAAGAGATAGAATGGAAATGCGAATAAAGAAAGTGGAGCAGAACGTAAATGAAAGGATATTAAACTTAAATGAAGGGATAATGGAATTGCAAGCATATAGAGTTTGACGTAAATGAGTGGAGTGTATTGACAGGAGCATGTGATGCCAAGACAGATACACGAGGTGCATATAGTCTGTGGGCTAAGAGTGTAATAGTTAAATAGGCAAGTGAAGGCAGAATTAGGCTAAGCGGGCTGAAATGAATAGTCAGGCATGCCGGTGTATGGTTCCTGACAGTATCCCCCCCTTACAGCTGAGTCCCATGAGGCCATGGAAATGAAGTTCTAGAATGGTGGCCTCGTTGGAGTTCAGAAATGCGAAGCGTATAAGAGTGGCCATGAGAGAGTTTGGGGGGTAACCATCATCAACATCGTACATGGACACCTCATACATCAACCCCTCATATATCCGCAAACTCATAGGCTTGTACAGCTCACCCATCGCATCCTACCTCAACAATCCTTATCCTATCAACATTCCTACCCCCTTGTCATCCACCATCAAATGTACTAGGATGCAACTCGAAGAGGATGCACAGGGTGCAATTGACATGAGGGTGCCATGGATCAAAGGCTCACACTCAAAAAGTGTAAAGGTAAGTAAGCCTTCTCTTGCAATTCAATGTTTTGCTTATCAAGTTGTTCCCTTTAGTATGCTTGCCTTGAAGTGCAAGGTGATGACACCGACAACCTCATCATGTTCTATTATGATGCGAGGTTGGCTGAGGAGGACGAAAACACTCCTTGGATTGAGAGTCGCAGATCAGATAGGCTATGTGATCGATGCATCAAACATCGTAACACGTTTCTGAGGAAGTGAGATGGAGAGTTGGACTTGGGTGCATGTGTCTGGTGTAGTGAGCGAGGTGTGGGATGTTCAATAAACATGCAAGGTCGAGGAACAAGTAAGAGGAAGGGAAAAGGGAAAGGAAAGGTGAGGGATAGTGAGTTTGAAAGAAGTCCGAGGAAGAAAAGGGTGAGGAAAGGTATGCCTGATGAGGTTCATGATTTGGATGGGCCAGGACCTTCGAAAAGGGCGAGGATCCAGCCCCGGGTATGTACCCCCCTCTTCCAACCTGGCACTGCTACTCCCACTCCCCAGCCCCCATCTCCTTCACCTCCCCCTGAACCATGCATCCCTTCACCTCCTACAGTGGTACCAACACCACACATAACAGTGTTGTCACCTACACCTCCACCTCCTCCACAGCCTCCTCCTCCACCTCTTACTCCTTCACCACCACCTATGCCATCCCTCCCACCTCTTCCCTCACCGCCTCCCATAGTCATCCCCCCTCCTCCCCCTGTGGTCTCTGCACCTCCCCAGCCCTCCCCAGTCATTGTGTTGACTGCCGCTCTGGTAGAGCTCAAGCAGTCCATAGATGACCTTCATCGGGAAATGCAGAGAGCAAGCATGAAAATGCCGAGCTGCGGATCACAAATCAAGAATTGCAAGCGGAGGTAAGGAACCTGTCTTTACAGATAGGATATCAGAGGTCCGTCAGTGTGGACTTAGTACAGGAGCCACCCAGGGTGTGGGGTACTTGGGAGAATTGGGTGTTGGGGTCTGAAAACCCAAAGAGTGCCTTTGATGAGGCTGAGGATGGGGAAATAGATTTATAATTGTAGAATAGGAGTGGTTAACTTAATTGTATATTATTATTATTTTTGTTTGAATCGAGTTGGACTTGAACATGAAATGAACAAATAGTTTGGAATTGAGAGTTGAATTTGGAATAAGGAATGATGGATGGGAACTGAGAGTTGAACTTGAAAATGGAAAGGAGAAGCTGAATTGCGAGTTGGAATAAGTGAATCGGAATTGAGGGGGGTTTTTTTTTTTGAACTTGAAGATGGAATAAAAGGAACTGAAATGCAAAGAGTGATAATGAATGGAATGAGCAAGAGTGAATGGAAGAGAAATTATGAGGTGCTTATGGAATGGGTAATGGTCCAGGTTTGGACGGGTACAACTTGTGAAAGTCTTGAACAAGTTCTGAAGCATGGTTGAGTTCTGTTGCAATAAGCCATGAAGTTTCTTCATCTGTGCTTTTGTATCCTGCCCACTGTACTAAGTACAATGGTCAGGCTTCAGTAATGCCGAGGGGTCAGGCAGATAACGGCAAAGTCCTGCAAGCCGGAAGTAGTGGCTTTGGCTTCAATGTACTCGTGTGTTACGCCCTACTCTCCATGCGTGCCACTGATTTGCAACAGACGGGATACTCGGGAGGATGCTGATGATGCCGGCCCAAGTAGAGGACTTAACAGAGGAGGAGAAGGTAAAAGGGCCTAAGCCTAGTCAATACCCAGAATGAGGAAATATGTACATGCATGCCCTACTTATATAGGTTTAAGAAGCGACATGTGAAATAAGGAATGTGGGACAATAAGGTATGTAGAGCATATGGGTATTGTCCACAATGAGTAAAATTAGAATAAAGGAATGAAAATGGGAATAGAACAATAAAAGATAGAATAATAGGAATGTGGCCAGGGATAGGACAATAGGGAGTGCCCGACTATAAAACAATGGTTACAGCCAAGGATAAAACAAGGACAGGAAGTCCTGAGGTGAGGCAGATTGAGGAATGAGGAGTAGGTATGGTAGGATTAATGGATGGTGAATGGCATAGAGTATGTGAGGGGTAAAGATAAGGAATGTGGGTGGTGGATGTGCCGAGCCGAGACTGGCATACCAAGTGATGTGCATGCAGCGTGGACACTTGTACATGGATGTAGGATGACTGCTTGGTCAGCACTGCCAAATTACTGGAATCTCGGTACATGTACTTGACAACAATAGCCTGCATGCTGTACGTTGATTATTAATTTTTGAGTCGAGGATCTCGGATATCTCGAATTTGGTTTCACCATCAATGATGACTGGGGGTAGAGGTGGTTGAATGTGATCAGGAATGGGATTAGGAGAGGCTGGCTCAAGCATTGAAATGTAGAATACAGGATGTACTGCATTCATGTAGCCTGGGAGTTTTAGAGTAACTGAGTGAGTACCGAGACATGTAATGATTTCAAATAGACCCAAAAATTTCTCAGCTAGCTTTTGTGTGAGATGGGTAGTCCTGAGGAATTTAGCTTTGATAAATGCGAAACTGCCAATAGGAAAGTCTGGAGATGGAAGTCATTTAGCATCTGCTGAGGTCAGGTACATTTGTTGAGCATCGAGGATATTGTTTTGAAGCTGCTGGTGCAATTCGTCCAGGTCGACTACAAAGTCTTACACTCGGGATGAAGTGAGGTCATGTTTGGGATGAATGGTGAAATTGGGATGATAGCCTTTGTTGGCAAAGAAAGGCGAGACTCCAGTGGTGGCACTAGGAGTGTTGTTATAGGCAAACTCTGCAAGGGGTAATAACGAAGCCTAGTTGTCTTGTTGATAGTTGTAATAGACGCGAAGGTACTGTTCTAATGTCTGATTAGTATGCTCGGTCTGGCCATTGCCTTCTGGGTGATAGCCTGAGGTGAAGTGCAACTTCATATTGAGGGCTTTCCCAAGAGAATGCCAGAAGTGGGACACAAATTCCAAGCCTCTATCTGAAGTGATGTGGGAAGGAATGCCATGTTTGGAAAATACGTGAAGTGCAAAGAGTTCTGCAAGTTGAGCGGAAGTAATGGTAATTGAAGTGGGAATGAAGATAGACTGTTTGGAAAAGCAGTCGATGATGACTAGGATGGCCGTGAATCCCAAAGACATGGGGAGCTGTTCAATGAAGTCCATGGATATTGAGTTCCAGGGTTTTTCTGGCACTGGAAGCTGCTTGAGAAATCTGTAAGGCTTATGACATTACGATTTATTCCGCATACAAGTCATACAGGATTTGCAGTAGTCTTTGACAAATGACCTCATGCCAGGCCAATTGTAGTTGCATCTAACAAGGTCTATAGCTTTGTTGATTCCGAAGTGTCCAGAAAGAATGTGATCATGCTTATGTTGTAACATGCATAAGCATAAGTCTTGTGCCTTGGAAACGTAGATGCGATTGTTGAACAGTAATAGACCATTGGAATTAGTCTGCCATTTCAGGTTGTCATTATTCACGAGGTGTTTCTGGGCTAAGGAGTTGGAAGGAAGATATCTCGAAGTCAACTGATATTGAGAGAAGATGGGTTAAAGGTTCTGGGGATTAATGGTAGTGTAGTCACTCATCCCCTCCTTAAGGTAGATGTCCCATCATCTAGTGAGTGAATCAGGCTTAGTGCCCAAATGACCTGGTCTGAAACAAATGACGAGATTAAACTGCAAAAGGTATTCCAACCACCTGGCTTGATGTCTAGTCAACAACTTGGTCGTGAAAAAATACTCCAAGTCCTTATGATCTGTGATGACATTGACAGGGTTGCCAGAACCTTCTAAGTAGTGATGCCACTTTTGAAAAGCTTCGAAAATCATGAGCAGTTCTTTATCGTGAACATCGTTATTGAGTTTGGAGGAAGTGAAAGTTCTCGAATGAAATGTGACAGGATAAAGCTCACTGTCTGGGGTGTGTTGAGAGAGTATAGCTGCTAGAGCGTAATCTGATGCATCTGTCTCCACAATCAAGGGCAATTCAGGAGTCCAATGAGTTAAGATGGGGGCAGACGTGAATGCCAGTTTCAGCTTATTAAACGCATCTCTACACTCCTCACTCCAGTTCCACACCAGACCTTTGCAAGTGAGTCGAGTAAGGGGAGTCGTAATGGAGGAATAGTTGAAAATGAATCGTCGATAGAAGTTCGCAAATCCGAGGAATGATTGGATGTCCTTGACTTTTTGCAGCTCAGGCCATTGAGTGATGCATTTGACTTTGTCTTCTGTGATCATAAGACCATCAGGTGATAGGATATATCCGAGGTATTTGACAGACATTTGGTGGAAGGAGTATGTGTGTTCTCGAGCATAAAGGTTGTGTTTGCGTAATTGTCAAAGAACTTCACGAACATGTTCGATATGTGAGGATTCGTCATTGGAATAGATGAGGATGTCGTCCAAATAGACAATGGTGCAATTGTCTAATAGATCGCCAAAAATGTCGTTCATGAAGCGCTGAAATGCAGCAGGGGCATTATATAGACCGAAAGGCATGACAAGCCATTCAAAGGATCCATAACAAGCCCTAAAGGCTGTCTTCCATTCATCCCCTTCGGCAATTCAAATAAGATGATGGGCATGTCGGAGGTCAATTTTGGTGTATATACGAGCTTTCTTGGGGGCATCTAAGAGGTCGGAAATAAGGGGAAGTAGATAATGGTCCTTCTTTGTAATTCTGTTTAGAACACAAAAGTCTACATAGAGTCACAGGGAGCCATCCTTCTTGCGTACAAATAGTACTGTGGCACCATGTGATGAACGTGAGGGTCGAATGAAGCCCATGTTGAGGTGTTTGTCGATGAAATCTCGTAGTGATTGGAGTTCGGATACTGAGAGGGAATAGATGGGACCAAGAGGGGGCAAAGTGCCATCCTCAAGGTTGATCTTGAGATCGTAAGGTCTATGAGGTGCTAGTATATTACCACACTGTTTACTAAATACATCAGCAAAGTCATAATAGAATTCTGGAACATGCTGTTTAATGCTATCCAGGTTGTCGGAGGAATCAACCTTAGCGGAGCCTCAAGCCTATTTGTTGAGATCCACGAGGTCGAGTTGAAAGGCTTGCAAACCTTCTAGTTTGCAGGCACAAACAAATGCTTCTGCATTAACTAGGGCTATTTGCAGAACCTCTATCAGAGATGGCGATAGATTGCTTGGAAGTGAAGTGCTGGACTGTAAAGCAGTGGTTGAGGCCTGAGGTGTTGGAGTGGCAGTTGGTTCTGTAGACTTGAAAGTTATACTGCCCAATACCCAGTCAACCGATGGATTGTAGTGGGTGAGCCAGTTGAAGCCAAGTACTGCAGAGCAACTGCTGTCCAATGATGTTATGTAGAAAGTAATGTTCTGAAGTTTGCTGGTCGGGAATCTGATGGGGATCGTAGTAGTCTGAGTAATGACAGAGTTAGTAGAACTGTCAAATAATTTCAACAGAATAGGAGGAACTGAATTAGTAGGCAAAGAATATTTTTGCACAACTCGTGATTCAATAAAGCAGTCTGAAGAACCACAATCTAAGAGCGTAACAAGAGGAAACTCAGAAATAAGAGAGCAAGTCAAATTAACTATTAAAGAAGTTTTCAAAGTCTCAAAAGTAGAATATATGCAAGAAATAGGAGAAAGGGCATTCAAGAAGAGCATGTGAGAGAGGCTAACACAATCCTCAGCTCATGCATTTCTGAGGTTGTAGCTTATTTTTTTGACTCCATTGCTGTGTTGTCTTCAGCATTGGTGTCGGACATTCTCACCTTGGTCGTGCGTACTTTCATTGATTTTTTGTTGTTGTTCTTGTTGTTAGAAGAAGAAGTCGATGATAATTGCAAATTGGATTTGGGGCAGTCTTTGACCATGTGACCTTTTGAAGCACACAAGAGACATACTCCCACATCGATTTGCCTTTGATGTTCTTCGGGCAACAGCTTCCCATCTTTTCCAAGCTTGGACAAAATGTCAGTAGCATGGTTGTTATTGTTGGAAGACTTATCGTTGCCATTCTTCTTCCCCCCCTTCTTACTTTTCTTGTTGTTCGAGTTGTTAGAATTGGAGGAAGACTGGTTGTTGTTGTTAGGGATGGATTTAGATGAGGACCCATTCGGCCTTGCAGGCATTCCAAAGTTGTCATACTCCTTGCATTCCCAGTATCTGCTGTCAATCTCGAGTGAATACTGTCTGAGCTTGGCGAGAGATTTGAATCGAGGGAAGTGAAGGAGGCTGTCCTTGATGCGTCTGGCCAACCCTTTGTATGCTGCATGTGCAAGGGTGGCATCATTCCACTGGGTGCAAGTGGAGGCTCTGGCAAAATCAAAGAAGTATCGTGCTGCACAATGGGTGTCCTTCATGACTATCTTGCTGAGCTCAATTTCTGCTTATGCAGCATTGTTAAATGGACCAAAGTTGGTCTCCAGTTCTTGGAGAAAGTCTTTCCAGACCTTAAGCCAGCTAGGCTCAGGTTAGATTTCATCCAGAATAGCAGGTTCGAAGTATTGGAGTGTGGGGCCTGTGAGGTATGAAATGGCATACTGGACCTTTGACGCATCCGACAAGAATGCAGACAGATGGTCTCGAAAGTTCAGCGCACATTGTAAGAAGAATGTGTGAAACTTAGCTTGGTCAGTGCCATCATATACCTTGGGCTCACAAAGCTTGGCATGATGGCCAGGGTTGGGATTGGATCCAGGGAGTGGTTGGGCTAATTGATCGACAAGTGCCTTGACAATTTTATCGGTACTAGAAGTGGAATTAAGAGTCGGATTGGAATTATGAGTAGGGTTCAGATTTGAAACTTGAATAGGATTTGGATTTGCCTTGTCATCATCGTTATCATCAATTGGTTCTTCTTTGTCATCGTCCTCATGTTCAGGAGGAGTGTTCCTGCCTGATGGGCCAGCTTTGCGAATCGAAGGTTGTTCTGACAGTCGTCGAAGTGTGGAAATCTCCTGCAACTGACTTGGGACTTCTACGATGAAAGGTAGATTACGAGTGGTTGATCGAGTATTCATGATGGTTGTAATATGCAAAGATAATATGTGAAAAGAGGTGCGATCAGGTGTAGAAGTCAGATAATACTGTTATGATGTAAAGGAATAACATAGTCGTAATTAAATGTAATATCTGCCAAAGGTGAACAATGGTGAGGTTCAGAATAGGGTACAGCTTCAACTTGTATGTTGCACCTACCAGATCGCACTGGTCTCTGATTTCAGAATGGTGAGACAGAAGAAAGGCTTAGTCAAAATCAAAGTTGATTATCTGACTGAGGACTACTGAACTACTGAATGTACAAGATCTTTATACTACTTTCAAATCTATGAGGAGTCGACTAGATTCCTATAATAGATGAGAAAGCTGAGGATTATGAAAAGTGAGAACAGAAACACTATGTCCCAATCTTGATCTCCTCTGTGACATTGAGGAATGATGTGTCACTCCGATTCCCAATGGAGTTACCCTATAAGGAATGTAGTAGCAAAGAGATAGAATAGAAATGTGAATAATAAAAGTGGAGCGGAACATAAATGAAAGGATATCAAACGTAAATGAAGTGATAATGGAATTGCGAGTATATGGAGTTTGACGTAAATGAATGGAGTGAATTGACAGGAGCATGTGATGCCAAGACAGATACACAAGGTGCATATAGTCCATGGGCTGAGGGCATAATAGTTGAATAGGCGAGTAAAGGCAGAATTAATGAATAGTTGAGCATGCCGGTGTGCGGTTCCTGACACCAGCACAGTCTCCAGATCTTAATCCAATTGAGCATCTGTGGAGTCATCTGAAGAGGCAGCTTGGAGAGTACAATCAGCCACCAGGAGGGATAATAGAGCTTTGGGAGAGGATGCAGGAATTTTGGGACAAGATAGAGCCTTCAGTATGTCAGGGATTGATTGAGAGTATGCCTAGGAGGGTTTTAGCTATGCTAAAGGCAAAGGGGGGATATACCAAATATTAATTATAATGAGTTTTTGATCATCTAGACAAGAGCAACAAAACTGGTCCAATGAGTCACTGTCAAAAAACTGCAATATCTCAACCAATAAAAGTTATTACATAAACATGAGTAGACCAATCAAAAGCTGAGATGCAGGGGTATCTGTGAGAATATTCTCAGATTTTATAGATTTTTATTTGGTTCATAAAATTTGGAGCAAGTGAAAAGTGCCAAACATTGGACTGGTTTTGTGAGTCACTGTAGTGCAGTTGTTCAGCATAGCTGGACTGTTATGATTTCTCCCTTCTCCTCTCTCTATTGCTTGTTACTGGACTCTGCTACTCTGCCAGACTATATGTACAGTCCTTAGGTAATTAGTTAAAGCTCAGTCTTGAGCTGGTCAATATATCATTGCTCATTTCCCTCTTCTGCTTCCAAGTGTTGAAGCTTTTGTTGTTGCTGACATTAGCTCCAGACTATCATATCCCTACAACCTCCTATCATGGATATTTATCTTCTACAACAAATCCTTGCCAGCCTGCAGCAAAACAATGCAGACCTGACTGCAATGGTAAACAACCAACACACCACCTCAACCAACACCTAGTAGCACTACAAGCCCAAACACCCTAGCCAGCATCTACAACCACCTCTTTTATTCCATTAGCTGGCAAAATTGCAAGATCAGAACTATTTGACCTGACTGCAATGGTGAACAACCAATACACTACCTCAACCAACACCTAGTGGCACTACAAGCCCAAACACCCTAGCTAGCATCTACAACCACCTCCTCTATTCTATTAGCTGGCAAAATTGCAAGATCAGAACTATTTGATGGCACATCAGAGAAGATTGATATCTTCCTATGTGAGCTCTACCTGAACTTTGAGGATGATGTACTATATTTCAAAGTGGACCACATGAAAAAGATCCAATTTGCCTTGTCCTATATGAAGGTGAAGTTTGCAGCTCAGTGGGCAAGTCATATACAGGGGAACTGGAAGCAGGACCATGCAGCTACCAGAATTGGGAGGAATTCCATACTGAGCTACTGATAACATTCTATGACCCAAATAAGAAAGAAATGGCTCAATGAAAGCTGGAGCAGCTGAAATAAGGAGGAAGGCCAGCAACAGAGTTCTTTGTAGAGTTTGAGGAACACAGGTCACAAGCAGGGTATAACAATGAAGGATATGTTGCCTTACTCAAGAGGAACCTATTCTCACAGGTAGTGGAATGGATTTACACACTGGAGACCATTCCAACAATGTATGACAAGTAGAAGTCATATGCCCTCCATTTTGACAGCCAATTGCATAAATACCAAGCGACAAAGAGGGGGACCATAAGGCCAAGGACATGGCAGACTCTAAGGAACCTGCAATCTACTCCAGCTCAGCCACTTGCTTCCCCACCCACTTTGGGACCACAATCTATAGAGATTGATCAGGCTCAAGGGAAGCCAGTAAGGGTGGTAATATGCTTCAACTGCAGGGAGCAAGGACACATAGCACAAAACTGTCCCAAACCTCGAGGTATACAGAAGGTCAGAGCAATGATAGATGGGTGGACAAAAGAGGAGAAAAATGAGGTGCTGGACATGTTGAAGAAGTAGGATTTTCAGGAGGGGCAGGAGTGAAAAGGATGTCCTCCTTCCCCTGAGTATCTGTAAACTAATTTACCCCACTAGCAGTTGAAGAAAGTGCAGAACCTGAACCTAAAATCATCCCAGAATAATCTTTGAAAGTTGAGAAGGAGAAGAAAGAGAAGAGGAAGAAAGAAGAGAAGGTAGTAATGGTAGAAGAGATGGAGAAACCCAAAGAGGGAACAACAGAGTGGGTATTGTGAAGGATATACCAAGACAACAAGTCAGGGCAGGAAGTGTTAAGCCAGTGGACATACAGTGGAAGGAAAGTAGATGTGACATCAGAAGTAGTAGAAGCCATATGAGGGATGAGAAGAGAGGAAGGCATGAAAGCAGTCAAGGAGCTTAGGGGATGGAAACAGTAGATCAGACAAATCAACCAATCTTCAGTGATGATACCCACCACTGTTGAAACACTGATAGACAAAAGGGGATTCACAATTGAAGCACTCCTAGACTGTGGGGCACAGGGTGCTATATTGATGAAGGCGTTACAAAAGCAAAGTATTTGCCAATGGAAAGACTCCCAAGACTACTCACTACCTATCAATAATGTAGATGGAACCAACAATGAAGGAGGACCAATAACCCATACAGTGACCCTCAGAGTCAGGATAAAGAACCACTTGGAGGTCTTCCCTTTTGCAGTTACCAATACTGGAAAGACGGACCTTATTGTTGGCTTCAACTGGCTTTGGAAGTATAACCCAAGTGTCAACTGTAGGACTATAAGCTACTTAAGCAGTAGGTTAGAGAGTTTATTTGTCAATCTAAGAGATTTAACTCCTCAGTGTTGTCAACTACTGAGTATTTATTTAGAAAAATACCTAAGAGATTTAACTACAGAGTAAATAATGGAAAAATCAGTCGTAAATTTATATGTATTAATACAGTTGGCTCACCTCCTCAGTGTTGTCAACTACTTAGGAGGAAGGCATACACAGGTGTTGTTTCACCCACATATAAGCCTGAGCTGGCCCCTATACCATCTCTTTGGTATGGAGCCAAACTACTGGTCCCTTCCCAGAGAGCCAGCCACGCACATTGTATAGTGCATGTGTAAGTGCGCGTGAGTAGTGTACAAAATAAAGAATAACTCCCTCAATATTGAGGATAAAAATACACAATAATATTCGAAAAATTCAGAATGGAATTGTGCATAAGATGCAACCAAAATTGATATAAAAAAAGAAATATATTGAGATTGGTCTCTCAGGGGTGAGATACATGTTTACACTTTACATCAACTGGAAGACAGGAGAGATAACATTTGACCGATGTCCCTTAGAATGTGAGATGTCAAGAGCAGGTGTAGAGGAGGAGGATGCAGGAAAAGAGGAAGAAGAACTAGAGAAGGGAGACGTGTAGCTAGGACACACTTGTAGAAGCTGGCAGAGGAGGCACAGAAGGAGAAGAAGAAGAGAACAGTGGAAGAAATAGTGCCAGCACACTACCTGGAAGAGATTAATTAGAGGGGTCTTGTCAAGTACACATACTGAGTGTCCAGTAATTCGGCAGTGCCGACTGAGCAGGTAGACTATGCCCACACACAAGTGTCCAAGCCACATGCAAGTCACTTGGTACACTAGTCTCAGCTCAGCACATCCACCATCCACATTCCCCGTCCCTACCCCTCATCCACTCTGCCTCATTCACCATCCATTAATCCTACCCTATCTGTTCCTTATTCCTCAACCTGCCCTACCTCAGGACATCCTGTCCTTGTTTTATCCTCAGCCACAACCCTATTGTTTTATAGTCGGTCACTCCCTATTGTCCTATCCTTGGCCACATTCCTATTATTCTACTTTCATTGTTCTATCCCCATCTACATTCCTCCATTCTATTTTTACTCATTGTGGACAATACCCCTACATGCTCTGCATACCTTATTGTCCCACATTCCTTATTCCACATGTCGCTTCTTAACCTATATAAGTAGGATATGCATGTACATACTCCCTCATTCTGGGTATTGACTAGGCTTAGGCCCCTCACCTTCCCTTTCCCCTGTAAAGTCCTCTACTTAGGCCAGCACCTTTGGCACTCTCTGAGTATCCCTTCTATTCCAAATTGGTGGCACACACAGAAAGTAGGGTGCAACACATGAGTATGTTGAAGCCAAAGCCACTACTTCTGGCCTACAGGACTTGGCCGCTCCCCACCCATATCTTTGGCACTTCCAAAGTTTGACAGGTTGTCACAAAGGAGGGGTTTGACAATAACCTTCCTGAATGATGGCAATGGGACCATGCAATCGAGCTAAAGCCAGAGGCCAAACCATTCTCAAACAAGGTGTACCCACTCAGTCTAGAGGAACAGAAGTAGCTAGATAAGATTTTGGAAGAAAACCTAAAGTCAGGGAAGATCTGACCATCTAAGTCTCCTATTGCATTGCCATTCTTCTTCATCAAAAAGAAAGACGGTAGCTTGCGGCCAGTACAGGACTACCAATGGCTAAATGCAATGACAATCAAGAACCGCTATCCACTGCCACTGATTTCTGAAGTGATCTACAAACTACATCATACATGCATCTTCACTAAGCTAGAGATTAGATAGGGATACAATAATGTCTGAGTCAAAGAAGGAGATGAACACAAAGCAGCCTTCATCACCAACCAAGGCCTCTTTGAACCACTGGCTATTTTCTTTGGATTGACTAACTCCTCTGCAATATTCCAGATGATGATAAATGACATCTTCCATGAATTGATCAATGAAGGATGTGTCAGCACCTATATAGATAATATTATGATCTACTCGACAGACTTAGAAAAGCACAGAAGGACCGTCAAGTGTCTCTTGGCCCTGCTACAAGAACATAATCTATATCTCAAACCAGAGAAATGGAAGTTTGAGAAGGAGAAGGTGGAATATCTGGGATTAGTGGTGAGTGAAGGGAAGATAGAGATAGACCCAGTCAAGGTGGAAGGAGTGAGAAGATGGCCAGTTCCCAGGATAAAGAATGAATTGCAGCAGTTCTTGGGTTTTGTCAATTTCTATTGTTGCTTCATCCAAGGCTTTGCAAACATTGCCAAACCACTACATAAACTAACAGGGAGTAAGCCATGGAACTGGGGACCAGAACAGTTGATAAGCTTCTAACTCCTCAAGGCAGTAGTAATGGCAGCACCAATCCTAGCCTTCCCCACAGATGAGGACCTGTTCTGAGTGGAAGCAGACAGTTCAGACTTTGCCAGTGGTGCAATCCTATTACAAATGCAACAAGGAACCCGGAAACTGGTAGCCTACACATCCAAAGCACTCAATGATGTAGAGAGGAATTATAATATACATAATAAGGAGATGCTAGCCATCATGTGGGCATTGGCAGAGTGGAGGCACTATCTGCAAGGGACAATGCAGCCATTTGAAATATGGATGGACCACAAGAACCTAGAATACTTCATGACAGCAAGAAAGCTGAACCACCGCCAGTGTCAAGCTTTAGTAATGCCAAAGATGCTGGCAGGGAGCAGCCAAGTCCTGCAGGCCAAAAGTAGTGGCTTTGGCTTCAATGTACTCGTGTGTTGCACTCTACTTTCCATGCATGCTACCAATTTGGAATAGAAGGGATACTTGGGAGAGTGCCAAAGATGTCAGTCCAAGTAGAGGACTTAACAGAGGAAGGGAAGGTAAAGGGGCCTAAGCCTAGTCGATACCCAGAATGAGGAAGTGTGTACATCCATGCGCTACTTATATAGTTTAAGGGGCGGGATGTGGAATTAGGAATGAAGAACAATAAGATATGCAGAGCATGTGGGGGGATTGTCCACAATGATCAAGAATAGAATGAAGGAATGTAAATGAGAAAATGACAATGCAAATAAGATAATAAGAATGTGGCCAAGAATAGGACAATAGGAAGTGACCGACTATAAAACAATAGGGTCATGGCCGAGGATAAAATAAGGACAGAATGTCCCGAGGTAAGGCAGGTTGAGGAATAAGGAGTGGACAGGGTGGGATTGATGGATGGTGAGTGAGGGAAGAGTGGATGAGGGATGAGAACGAGGAATATAGATGATAGATGTGCCAAGCCAAGACTGGCATACTAAGTGACTTCTATGTGGCTTGGTCACTTGCATGTGGACATAGACTGACTGCTCGGTTGGCATTGCCAAGTTACCGGAAACTCAGTATATGTACTTGACAGCCAGGACAGATGGTCCCTTGAATTGGCAGACTATGATTTTATCCTAAAGCATCGACTAGGCCAACTCACAAGAAGGCTGACCTCCTCTCGAGATGGGAAGACCATAAACAGGGAGTAGAAAGAGACAATACTGGAGTTATGGTGTTGAAGCAAGAGTCCTTCCAAGCAATAAGGGGAGAGGTCAGAGGAGAGGAGGAAGACCTGATGAAAAGAATCAGAAAGGCAAAGCACATAGACAGCAAAGTCAGAGAGAGGGTAGAGAGTAGAGAGAAGGATTGGAAGGAAGAAGAGGAGATCATAGTATGGGAATGAAGGATATATATACCAAAGAACAGAAAGCTTCAGGAGGAAATCATTCGTCTATACCATGACACACCCACCACAGGACATCCTGGGAGGTTCAAGATAACAGAGCTCATCCTCAGGAACTACTGGTGGCCAAGGATACATGGAGATGTGAGAACATATGTAGATAGGTGTTGTCAGGCCTTGGTAATACCGAAGGTATGGTCAGGAACTGGCCAAGTTCTGCAGGCCAGTTGGGGTGGCTTGGCTTCAATATACTTGTGCATTGTGCCCTGCCTCCTGTGCATGCTACTAACTTGTAATGGAAAGGATGCTCGAGAGGATGCCGAGGGTGTCAGCCCAAGTGGGGACTTCTGAACAGAGGGAGGAGAGCAGGAAGGTGTAAACCTAGTTAATACTCAGACTGAGGAACTATGTACATGCATTCGCTACTTATATAGGCTGAGAGGCAGAATGTGGAATAAGGGTGGCATAAGACATGGAGAAAAGAATAAGGTATGGAGACCATGTGGAGGTATTGTCCACAGCGATCTAGAATAGAACAATACGAGAGTAAGACAATAAAACATGACCGATAATAAATGAGTAAGATTGTGGGAAAGAATAGAACAATAGGGGGTGGCTGAATATAAAACAATAGGGCTGCGACCAAGCAGCAATGAATAGTGAATATCCTGAGGGTAAACGGGCAAGGGGAAGGACAGGGAGTGGAAGAATAATAAAGAATAGGAGGGTGGAGTAGGGATAATGAACCAGATGATGAACCAAGTGTACTGAGCCAAGACCATGCACTGGTGAGGGATAATATGGGTAAGGGTCGGTCAGTCGGTACTGCCGAGTAAATCAGAGCACAGTATTGTGGTCATGACAGGTGTAGTAGGTGTCAACAAACAAAGATGTTCCCAGCAAAACCAAGGGGGATGTCAAGCTTCGGTTACTGATGGACTTTGGTACTGCCGAGGGGTGTTGGCGAAAAGGTCGGGCGGACTATGGCCAAGTCCTGCAGGCCAAGAGTAGTGGCGTTGGCTTCAACGTACTCATGCGTTGCACCCTACTTGCCATGCGTGCCACTGGATTTGCAACAGACAGATACTCGGGGGGATGCTGATGACGCCGGCCCGAGTCGAGGACTTAACAGAAGAGAAGAAGGTAGAAGGGCCTAAGCCTAGTCGATACCCAGAATGAGGAAATATGTACATGCATGTCCTACTTATATAGGTTAAGAAGCGACATGTGGAATAAGGAATGTGGGACAACAAGGTATGCAGAGCATGTGGTTATTGTCCACAATGAATAAAATTAGAACAAGGAATGCAAAACGGGGATAGAACAATAAAGGACAGGATAATAGAATCATGACTCAAGATGGGACAATAGGGAGTGACCGAGTATAAAACAATGGAGTTATATCCGAGGATAATACAAGGACAGGAAGTCCCGAGGGGAGACAGACCGAAGGGTGAAGACAGGGAGTGTGGATGGTAGACGTGCCAAGCCGAGACTGGCGTACCAAGTGTTATGCATGCGGTGTGGACACTTGGTCGTGGATATAGGATGATTGCTCGGTCGGTATTGCCGAATAGATGGGTCTCGGTACGTGTACTTGACAGGGGACTATAGCTCTAAATGCAATTCCAACAAGGATTTGGCAGTATATATCAGTGGACCTCATCACCCAATTACCACAAAGCCTGGGATATGATACAATTATGGTGGTAGTAGATAGACTGTCCAAACAAATTAGATTGGCAGCAACAAATGGAGAGGTTACATTAGAAGGGATTGCAAGGATCTTCAGAGACACAGTATAGAGAGACTTTGGACTCCCAGAGGTGGTATTCAGTAACAGGGGCTCTCAGTTCATCTTGAAGTTCACAAAAGACCTATACCAACTGCTAGGGATAAAGATGAACCCTTCGACTGCCTATCATCCCCAGACAGATGGACAAATGGAACGTATCAACCAAGAGGTAGAGCAGTATCTATGGCTGTTTGTCAACCATTGGCAGGATGACTGGATGGAATGGTTGCTATTGGCAGAGGTCAGCTATAATGACAAGATCCAAGTGTCAACAGAGTACTCTCCATTTTACTTAAACTATAGACAACATCTAAGGAAGTCCACAGAGCCACGACAAGAGACAGAAACAGAGGCGGCAGATGTGTTTGAGAGAAGGATGAAGAAAATAAGAGAAGAGGCAGCAGTAGTACTAGAAAAGGCAGCATTAGACATGAAGAAGTATTATGACAAAGTGTCAAGTACACATACCGAGGACCCGATAACTTGGCGGTACCGACTAAAATACTCCATTAGTAACCAAGTACGAACCATTCAATGAGTTGTCCTCGGCCAGATGCACATATCGGTCACATCCCTCATTCCTACGCCTACTCCTCACTCCTCGGTCCGCCTCATCTCGGGACTTCCTGCCCTT
>QLPI01022308.1:0-11381 GCA_003314275.1 Chroogomphus rutilus
CTGGAGCAGCAAGCGACAACCAACTGTGGCCACATCCTCCTCTGATGCTGAGTACATGGCAGCGAATTTTGCAGGACGGGAGGCCATGTGGTTGAAACAGCTGCTCACTGAGCTTGGCTATCATATCCCACAACTCACCATTTACTGTGATAGCCAGCCTGCAATTGCTGTGTCCAAGAATCCTGAACATCACTCTCGAATGAAGCACATTGATGTGATGTACCATTGGCTCAGGGAGAAAGTTGAGAAGAAATTTCTCAAGCTCCAATTTGTGCCTACAGATGAGATGGTTGCAGATGTGCTCACAAAGGGACTTGTTAAGATAAAACATGAGAAGTGTAGGACAGGCTTGGGAGTTTGCAAAAATGAAGGGAGATTTAATATAATATCTCCCAGTGTAGTAACAATGGTGAGGTTCTGAATTAGGTACAGCTTCAACTTATGTGTTGCACCCACTAGACTTCAATGGACCCTAATTTCATATAGACAGAGGATGTAATGGCAAGACAGAAATTAAGATGGAAGTGAATGGGAGAATGTTAGTTATATTCTGACTGAAGAGTAGACTACTGAATGTACAAGATCTCATACTACTTGCTTATCTACAAGGAGTCAAATGGATTCTGATAATAGATGAGAAAGCCAAAGATCAAATGTGCAAGAGTAGAATACTATATCCCAGTCTTGATTTCCTCCATGAGAGAGCAGAATGACATATAATCCTAATACCCAATGGAGTTACCCTATAAGGCATGTAGCAACAGATTAGATATCAGAAATAGAAATGACAGAAAAGTGGAGCTGAACATATAAGGAAATATTAAAAGGTATAATGCAAAATGGATGATAGAAATACTGAAAACAGATGTATGTATAAGCATGTGGAGGACAGACAAAATAAGTGGAGTATAATTGAATGTTGTATATGATGCCAATATAGAATAGGCTGAATATGTGAGGTGCACTGAATCAAAGGCTGATGGAGCATATGGTTGAAAAGGCAAATTGGGTTGAATTAGACTGAATGTGGCTGGTTTAAATAGTTGGGAATTATGGCATAGTGGATCCTAATAATAAGTTACCAAGGGTAGTGGTCTCAGACTGCAGCATACCATGATTACCACAGCATGACTCTTCCAACACTATACATAGAAGCTGTATAATTTACCAAAGATAGTGGTCTCAGACCAGGGTATACAATTTGTCTAAGAGTTCATCTGAGAGCTCTACTACTTGTTAGGCATTTACTTGGAAAGTTATTGGTTTGCTTCATTGTTCTTTTACATTTCAAATCCTAGCCAAATATGACATCACATGTAATATAGTATATGCATGTACTTGTAGCATGATAGTATTTTCTCTCTCCTTAGTATTTGACCACATACTGAGGAGGTGAGAAAAATAATTGTAATTGTAGAAATATTCTCTAATAATTTTGTAGTCATTGTTTTAGGTAGGGTATTTTATATAACAGTGTTTGACCATACACTGAGGAGTTATTATTTTAGTCTGAATATTCCTTGTATACCTACTGAAGTTGCACTAAAATCAGACCTCATTCTCTTTAGCAAAGGGGTTCCTTAGAGTTTTCTCTTTGGATCCCCCTTAGCCAGGTATGCTAGCACTATGTACATAGTCCCTATTCTATTCTTTGGATCCCCCTTTGCTAATTCACTGCCCTAGGGTAGAGTATCTCCTTAGGTTTTCTTGACAATGCCTATCAAACACACCAAACCAGGTGATACTCTAGACTCTTGTTAAATCTGCGTGTCGGCGCTTAGTTAGAGACTTCTGGAGGGTTCCCTGAAGAGTTCCGAGTGGTTTCGAGGAAGGGTTTGTGTCCGAGGGTGGGGGCTCCAGATTTGGGGTCGTTTTCGGAACCGGTGACCGGAAGTTGGGAACGCCAGATGGGCCTGGATTTGTTCTCGGTATGGGGTGGTATGAGTGGTTCGAGGTTGAAGGGACTTGGCTTCAACTTATGTGTTGCACCCTCCTCGATCGTCTGTCCCTAATTTCGAGAGGTCAGAAAATACCAGAACTATTAGGAGACTACAACGCAAGATTAAGGTGATATTCATACTAGTGAATGGTCCAGTCGACTGGGAGACTATATACATGTGACTATCCTTGTATTATCTTTGCCGGTCATAAAACAAGGAAAGGAGAGTACAAGGGGTCAATATCAAGAAGAAAACAAGGGAGCGAGGTACGCGATGGTCTTGCATGTCGGTTATCAAGGTAACGGAACCTTGTCTTCGGAGTCTTCGGAGGTTTGGGATTGCGGGTCCTCAGAATGTATGTCGGATGTCCGGGAATCGGTTATTTGGGCTTTGTCGGTCGGAAAGGTCTCGGAAATGATGTGGGTGGTTGTGGTGTTTAATGAGGCTTTGTTTGGCGGCATGGGCCATAACAGTATCCCTCCACTAGGACCGAGCCCTCGAGGTCCTAAGCTTTAATTTGGGATAGTAATTAAGGCGGACATTACTGTAGGAGTTTCTTTGAGTGTTTCCTGGGATATCTCGATCGATAAGCACTGGTGGTTCGGCTTGTCTATAAAAAGGGGGTGTTCATAGAACTGGAGGGGCCCTTTCCCAATGGAGAACACCGATCCTCAACCCTCGGACAGTTTCAGAATTCTTTTCCGCTTTTTCCTATCTGGAGCATCGTTGGGGCAGTTTGACGGGAGTTTTGAGGAAGAAGTTCGACGCCTGCAGGGCATAGATGCCGATGTGGTGGCGTTGTGGGCTCGTGCTGTCGTGATTCGTAATTCCCTTGGTTTGTCTGTCCAGCCTAATTCCTCTTTCCTTTTTAACTTTCTGCATAGTGCAGGGTCGTTTCTCAGATCCGTTACCATCCAGAGACCATCCTTCGGATTGCTCGGGGCAGGGTGTCATCCCCAGCGGCCTGGTGGTGGGGGTGGATGGTCCGGAAACCTTCGATCGGATTTCCGCGTTTTTGACCCGTCTGGACACCTTCCAGGTGAAATCGAGTTATTTCTATGATCTCCTCATAGCACTCGACCATTGCCTGCTGCGGTTTATCGAGTTGTCGGAATTGCGCTCAGGGGAGGTTACTCTGGCTCGGGATCTTGTTAACACATTGTCGTCCTTGATTCGTCAGGGGTTGGGTCCCCATGATCAGGTTTCGGGAGACATTCGTCCTTCGGAGACTGGGGAAGTCCTGGGAGGGTCTGTTGAGTAACTCGGTCGCGGAGTGTGGATGCTTGGTGTGAGGGGTCCGTTGGGTGGTTCTGAGGGGTTTCAGGGGATGGAGCCTCTAGGGCCGGTCTGAGTTGGAACAGTTGAGTCTTGATTGGGTTGGTTCTGACCAGGCCTGGGTGTTCCATGTTGATTAATAAAATGGATTGTCTTGTATTATTGGGTCGTGAGTGTGATCGTAGATGGCATTGAGGTGGTTTCTCCTGGGGGAAGTTGTTGGAGTTTCCCAATCGATGGGTTGTTTCTCCGGTTGATTTTCCCCCTTCCAGGGTAGGTTTTCTCGTTTGTTCGACTATGGACGGGGTCGTGGTTTGTTCGTGGTGTCTGGAGGTCATAGTGTTCGTATCTCCTGGATTGTCATTTGGACGGGGATAGTGTCGTCAGGAATCAGGGAATGTTCTGCAAGGCTCGAGTCTTGGTTGAAATTGTTGATTAGTTTCAGCTTGTATTAACATTCTAACAAGAAAGGGTTCGGTTCTAGAGAGTCTTCATGGTACCGTTAGTCTAAGGGGCGGTATGGGATTTCGTGAGGATCAAGGTTCTTCCAGAGTAGAGTTTTGGAGGGTCGTGTTGAGCGCTGAGTGAAGACTGCTGGCTCCATATTGCCAAGAATCAGTTCGGACGTAGGCTAGACAAAGTAGTACTCAATACCCTATCAATCGTTGGATCGCAGTGGGTGAGCGTGTGGTGTCCGGTAACTAGAATCTCACGGGTTCAGAGGGTCACGGTCGAACCTTATTGACAGAAGGTTACGGGTGTTTGGAGGGTCGGATTGTTTCCGCAGAGGGGTCGAAATCTTTGACGATTGGTCATGGGGGGTCTGGAAAATTGAGGGAGTCTGGAAAACTAGGGGGGTTCCGGAAGGGTGAGGAAACCCTGAAACTGGCAGGGGTCCACATGATAGCGAAGGAGGATCGGAAAGTGGAGGAAAGGAGGGTTCATTGGGCGAGTCCAATCCTACTGGACCCGATCTGGATTTGGAGGATCCTATTGTTTGATGTATAGGGAGTGGAAAATGTTTGTTCATGGCTCAGCCTGTAGTCTTGTTCTGGAGTCGTGAGTGTAAAGTCATTATCTATAAAATGGTCGGGGGTCCATGTTGGTCAAGGTTTCCTGAGTGGAAACTTTCGGAGGGTCGGATTGAGCACTGAGTTGAAATCAATGCCAGGTTCTCGGGGGGTCATAGTTGTTTCTAAGAAACGGGTCAAATTCTGCGGTGTAAGTTTTCTGTCTTTTCCGAGTTTTGGATAAAGGGTCCGTGGTAGCCCTGCTGCCACTGGATGGGGTCACAGGTTGGCCTGGGTTGGCCATCATATTGCCCATTAGGGGCCGGATACGGATTTGCTGGGGTCTGGGGTGTCTGGAAACTAGATTCAGCAATGGGGGGTCCTGAGAAATGGGTATATGGTGTCGAAGGGTCCTGGTAATTGTTCGTAAAATTGTGTCCATGTCTTGTATCTCATGACGATCAGGAGTGTGAGTACGAATATACTGTTAAATCCGCATGTCGGCGCTTAGTTAGAGACTTCCGGAGGGTTCCCTGAAGAGTTCTGAGTGGTTTCGAAGAAGGGTTCGTGTCTGAGGGCGGGGGCTCCAGATTCGGGGTCGTTTTCGGAACCGGTGACCGGAAGTTGGGAACGCCAGAGGGGCCTGGATTTGTTCTCGGTATGGGGTGGTATGAGTGGTTCGAGGTCGAAGGGACTTGGCTTCAACTTATGTGTTGCACCCTCCTCGATCATCTGTCCCTAATTTTGAGAGGTCGGAAAATACCGGAACTATTAGGAGACTACAACACAAGATTAAGGTGATATTCGTACTAGCGAATGGTCCAGTCGACTGGGAGACTATATACATGTGACTATCCTTGTATTATCTTTGCCGGTCATAAAACAAGGAAAGGAGAGTACAAGGGGTCAATATCAAGAAGAAAACAAGGGAGCGAAGTACACGATGGTCTTGCACGTCGGTTATCAAGATAACGGAACCTTGTCTTTGGAGTCTTCGGAGGTTCGGGATTGCGGATCCTCAGAATGTATGTCGGACGTCCAGGAATCGGTTATTTGGGCTTTGTCGGTCAGAAAGGTCTCGGAAACGATGTGGGTGGTTGTGGTGTTTAATGAGGGTTTGTTTGGCGGCATGGGCCATAACAACTCTCTCAAACCTAGAGCTCTGGACAAGTAAAACTTAACCTCAAAGTACTAAAGCTAGATGTCTAGATCTGTCACGACCATACATCGTGCTCTAACTTACTCAGCAGTACTGACCAACCGACCCCCATTCACATCATTCCACGGCATAAGGTTTCGGTTTGGTACACCCGGTTTATCACCCGGTTCATTATCCTTTTCCCCAACCCCTATTCTTTAACATCACACTCCCTTCCTTTCCCCCTTACTCGTTTATCCACGGGACGTTCACTATTCCCTACCACTCACTCACGGCCCTATTGTTTTATTCTCGGCCATTCTTTATTGTTCTATTTCTTTCCCACAATCTCACCGCTTACATTTCATTGTCTTACCCTCTCATTATTCTATTCTAATCGTTGTGGACTATACCTTACCTCCACATGGTCTTCATACCTTATTCTTTTTTCCATGTCTTATGCCACCCTTATTCCACATTCCGCCTCTCAGCCTATATAAGTAGTTGATACGTGTACATAGTTCCCCAGTCTGAGTATCAACTAGGCTTACGCCTCCCTACTCTCCTCCTTCTGTTCAGAAGTCCTTACTCAGGCCGACATCCTCGGCATTTGCCTAAGTGTCTGTTCTCGTTATAAGTTAGTAGTACGCACAACAGGCAGGGTGCAACGCATGAGCACGTTGAAGCCAAGCCACCCTGACTGGCCTGCAGGACTTGGCCGGTCCCAATAGTACCCTCAGTAGTACCGAGTCCTGACAAGATCAAAGAACAAGGGTAGTGGACTAAGGGCAAGGTACACTAAGCTGAGAGAGGCATGCAAAGAGGGAGACCTATCAGGATTAAGGTGACATGGTACTGTTAAGAACTGGAATAGGATGTAGTCATATAGTTCCCAAGTATAATATGTCCCAATGTTGAAACAAAGGTGAATTTTATAATAGGATTTGGCTTCAACTTATGTTATACCAACTAGACCTCAGTCAACTCTAATTTTATAATAGCAAGGTTGGGTAAATGAGATGGAAGTGAATGGGGAAATCTTGTCAATTTTCAAAGTACAATTCACTGAGCTTTGGTTCACTTGGTTGTACCAGCTGAACATCTACTATATAATTCAGTGTATAAGTGATCAAGTCAAATCCTCACAAGTCACTAGTATGTTAGTCTTAGCTCAGTACATTTATTTCACACATTTAGTCCATCACATCCTTTATTCTATTTTGTTTCACTTATTCTTTGTTGTTTATTTTACTTTACTTTGGTATATCCTGCTTATACCCAGTTATATACTATATGTCTACTCTCTTTGTCTTGTCTCTATATCCCTTTATTTTAGTTTGCATTTTTTACCATACCCTGTTCCATACTATGTCCATCTATTCCCATCTTTGTGACAATATTGGTAGTGCATCATCTTATATGTATTCTCTATTCAGAATATTGACTAAGTTATGCATATGTATATTTCCTCTCCTAAATACCATCTGAAACCCAGTAGTAGAAGGGATAGGAGGGTACAATGTAAAAACATTGAAGCCAAGCCATATCTGCTTAGCTTATTAGACTGAGCCAAATCCACCCACATGTTATGACTTTGCCAAAGTGATATCCACCCTTATCTCTAGCTCAAAGTACATAGATGCATTCTCCTTTTCAGGCTAACCCTACTCGTTACAAATGGTCATTTTTTTATTCTCAGCCAACCCCACCTATCCACCTACCCTTAGTCCAGTGAACTCTCGGCCCTCTAACCAGATATTATGCCCACCATTCACTGGTTATAACTTTGCCTGACCTTACTAATAAATGCCTTTTAATTTCCATCCCTTTATTTTACCCATTTGACTCAACCCTGCTCTCTACTTCCTAATTTGGAAGTACATCAAGATCCCACTCAAGATCCCACAGTGGCTTGGTCACAAAGTTCACTTGGCCCCTTGTACTTTTGTTTCCTTATTCTTTTGATTAGAGATCTTCTCCCTATTTGTAGCTCCCCTTGTTCTTGGTTGCTAAACTCTACTGGAATTTGAAATACATACTAGTATATAACACATATGTAAATTAGGAGTTCAGTATTCAGAATATCAACTTAGAATTTGAGCAAGGTGAACCTCACTCTGCTCTGAAACCTTTGTCAGAAGTTAGGGATACAATGAGAGCTAGAGGGTGTAGTATATAAGCTGAAGCCAATCCCTGTTCTAAACCTCTGTGAAGTTACAACCTCACTGAGATATAATTAAGAACCTCACCGCTCATATTCTTAATACCATACTTGATCAAAGGTGTTATTGTACTATTGCCCAAGATCAATAATCACACTTTAACATTAATATTCTAACTGAAGACCAGACTAATCAATATACTGATCTTATACTAATTTCTTCTTTATAAAAAGTCCATATCAAAAGAGAATGTATTTCTATTCTAGATGAGAATAGTAAGGATCAAAATGGAATAGAAAGTAAATATTCTATAAGCATTTGAAATGTTCAATGGTGTTAAGAACATAAGTGGCAAGGTTCTTAATGATACATGTATCTTGGCAAGGCTGAAACTTCACAGAGGTTCAGAGTAAAGCTTAGATGGTATGGAGCAATAGAGTATAGCATATGATAACAAGATAGAATAGGCAGGATATATGAGATAGACAGGATATACATGAGTCTAGGGCATGTTGCTGATTAGATATAAGGCTAAATAATCCAATATGATAAACAGGGATATTGGAAAAGAGATCCTAATACTTATAAAGTAATCTGAAATCTCACTTGAGTCATCTATATATTTATAAATATATTTATAAATATGTATAACAGACTTATATATATATATATATCTGCTGACAAGATTAAGATAATGTTGCTGATGATCATACTATTTTCTCTATTATTATTAGCTCTTATAACATGTTGACACAGAATACATATTCTCCTTCCTCTAAACTCCTTACTGTATAGCACCTCAGAACATAAAGTAGCTATACATTATTTTAGAGCCTACTTCAAGTGCTCAGATATTCAGAACATTCTATTAGATGTTTCACAATAGCTTCAGTCTTAGCAACAACTGCCCAAAGACCAAAACTCATTTCTGTTGACTATTTCCCTCATGAGATGTATGCAGTGCTTTGAGAACTTTGGAATATCAGGAATGCTTTACGAGCTTTGGGGTGATAGCAGTTCGTACCTGATCGAGGGACAGGTGGAATTAGCATAAAAGCATATCGCATGCGCCGAAAGAAGTGCAAGAAATTGTAAAACAGAGTGGCTGCTTCTTCTTCGTCCTGAGAAGGGATGCGCAGGCGAAGAAACCGTAGGTTAAGAGAGCGAAAGACAGCCTCAAACCTGTCTTTAACCTCGTCTATCGTTGGTCGCTCGGATGGCTCCTCTTGCATCATGTCCTCAACTAAGGACTCCATAAAGTCGAACCCGATTTTGACCTGAGAGTAACCTGGGTTCTCAGTGTTTCTGATTTAAGGCAGTTATGCATACATCAATAAACTCCGTTTTAATCATATTGCCGAGGTAGTAGATATCCGCTGCAAAAGGATCCCAGGTTTCATTGTATTTCTCTCCCTGTATCTCAGGTAAAGTCCTGTCGATACCTCGGACGGGAAGATCAAGCGGTGGGCCAAGTTCTGGATCATAATATCTACTGAGACCGAAATCAATTAAAAGATACTTCGGCGAGCGTTCCGTCCGAGTCCAATGCCGTGCAGGTCGAGTGCGCTTGTAGTCATAATCAATGTTTACGGGATGGAATCCATTGGGATAAAGCTTCCTACTGTCCATCATGATGTTGCTTCCTGTACAATCGCTGAAAATATGGTCAATGCACTGAGCTCAATAAAAAAAAACGTAGAAGATAGCCAACCGATGAGCATGATGGTGCTTATGCATAAATTGAATGCCCTGAAACATAAAATATCGTTGAGGAAGAGATGATTGTAGTCAAATTACTACACCCACTTCAAACACCTGCCGAAAGAACTCAACAGCTTCCCCGTATGTCCAAATCTTTGGTCGATTGAAGGGGCGCAGAATCGGCATGACAAGAAGAAAAATGCCTTCATAAACTGGAACTTCGAGTGTATCGAGTAAAGGTACACAATGATTCTTTGGATCCGAGGCTAAAGGCTCGCTGGAGAAGAATTTGGTAATTCCTACTTCATCAGAATGCTCTGTATCAGCTACCCTTTTAACCATAACCGTTAAACCATCAGAAATGCGAGTAGCATCCATCAAATGGCTAATCTATAAATACATGAGAAGACCAGGTCTTGAGTAGCAAACAAAGCACGTACATAGGAAGGTTGCGGCCAGCTATCTTCATAGTAGAAAAGAAGCTTTTGGGACTTTTTCCAACTCGGTGTCCAGCTGGGATGATAACGGGGGCGGAGCAAGTATCCCTTTGACTCGAGCCATAGGTAATGGTCAGCCCAAAATCTTTCGCCCGGTAGAAGGGTTCCGAAAAGATTAGATTTATATGTCCTCCGGTATTCTTCTTCTTCTTCATGAATCCTCTTTATGCCTGCCATAGGACCAGTGGGTGTAGAAGGAAAAATGCAACACGAGGTCTTGGGGTGTGATTAGCGAACGGTTGTTTTTAGGCGCCGAAATCAGTTCAGTACATAAGGTAAGGTACTCACGGGAGCAAATAACTCCTCTAAAACATAACAGGACAGAACGATTTTCTTATCTGGAAATGGTAAGAAAATCCTGTACAGTGGTTATTTTGCACATATTATTCTATCCCAAAATATTATGAGCAAATGTAGGTTTCCTCAATTTTTCCTTTCCAAACTGAAGAAGATTTTACGGGTTCTCAGCGCGGAGTTTAAGATTTACAAAAACTCTTCCCAAATAGAAATGTTGTTGTAGTGAAACCAATGTATTTGTGTAAGAGGCGAAAGTTTGAGGAAACAATCTCCTATCAGTATAGCTATAATTTTAAAGAGTCTTAAAAATAGCATACAGAAATCAGGTCTTGTGGAGTATATCAGCTATAGAACATGCAAACCTTTTTCTATAGTCTTGGAATTGTATACTACTATTTTGATATGTCACTTATACATAATCTGATATTCAAACATCTTTATTTGCTCATATCACTGTTCCCTGTAAACCCTGATATAATGCCTACAAGCACAGGTTCTTAGGAAGCATTGGGACTTGATTGCAGGCTCGTACGCCGCGTTCGTGTGGTACGCGCACGCGTATGACACGCACGCGTGCGGGTGCGGCCCGCACTGGACACCCGTCCACCCATGGGAAAAAAACATGGGTTATGGGTTTGGGTTCCTAACTATAATTGAATCTCACTCTCTCTCTCTCTCTCTCTCTCTCTCTCTCAGGGTTCCCCATGGGTTGGGTGTGGGTCACCCACATTTGACCCTTGGGTGACCCATGCCATTCCCTAATTGCAGCCCTCTCACATACCTAGTGCAGAGTTTGAAATTTACTAAAAGCTTCTGAAATAGAAATACTGTTGTAGCACAACCAATACATCTCAATACATCTATGTAAGAAATGAAATTTTGAAGAAGCTGTTAATAACATGGACTAGCAAGGCTCTTGCATAGATTGGGGAAGGTCATAACTTTGGTGAGGTTTGGAGTGGGGCTTGGTTTCAGCTTATGTGCTATACCATCAAAATCTCACAGTGTCAAGCTTCAGAAGTGCCGAAGATATAGGCAGGGAGCGGCCAAGTCCTGCAGGCCAAAAGTAGTGGCTTTGGCTTCTGTTAATGGAAACAGGCATTAGGCCTAGTGCGAGCATAGGGGCTAGGGGAGTTAGGACCGGTATGCCATCCTGTAAAGCCCACAATACCATGCCCTGATTTACTCGGCAGTACCGACCGACCGACCCTTACCCATATCAACCCTTACCAGTGTGTGGCCTTGGCTCGGTACATTCGGTTCATCATTTGGTTCACTTTCCTCATCCTATCCCCTCTATCCTTTGTCATTCTGTTATTCCCTGTCCTTCCCCTTGCCTGCTTACCTTCAGGACATTCACT
>QLPI01022325.1:0-19146 GCA_003314275.1 Chroogomphus rutilus
CAGAGTGCACCCGCACCTGTGTACCAGTAAGAGATGTCTGGTTGTCAATCCTGTCAAGACCCTTACTGAAAACACGTATGGCGCGTACGATGCGTATGACGCGTACGGCGCATACGGCGTGTACGACACGTACGGCACATATGGCGCGTACGATGCATACGGCGCATACGGCGCGTACGACGCATACGGCGCATATGGCGCGTACGACGCGTACAGTGCGTAGTACGGTGCGTATGGGGCGTACGGTGCATACGGCAATGTCTGGTGTCTGGATACTGGTGCCTCTCATCCCCTCAGGTGGCGCACTCACGGACGGTGCAGGGCCGGAGTTGATTGGTGTTCTTAAAGGGATTCTTCCAGAATTGGTGGAATGCTGAGCACACACTCTATATGCCATCTGTAGATACACCCCAATACCATTCTGACTTTTTGGCTTTGGATTGAGCACTTTTTTGTGCGCTGTTTCAGGTAATGTCCTGAGGTTGAAGGCAGTTGTAGCATTGTCTGCAGCTCTGTCCTGAACCCGCGGGTAAGAACAATACCCGTTGTGGGTCACGGGTAACAGCAATACCCATTAAACCCGCGGGTACCCGTACCTGTACCCACAAAAACCCGCTACCCGTTGCTAAGGGTATGGGTATTCTCGGGTACAGGTATGGGTAGGCACAAAATACCCAGGGGTTACCCGTGCCAATCACTACCAGTGCAGTCCGGTGGGTGCAACACATAAGTTGAAGCCAAACCCTATTCAGAACCTCACCATTGCTTTGCTTTTGGGAGATATTACATTTGGATTATGACTACATCATTTCTACAGTATATCCTTAACAACAGGAGGCAATGCCTGATATGAATAGAATGCCATGGTAACAGTACATATACATATAACTGTAGTTAGTGGGCAAAGGATGGCTGAAATGGCAAATTGGGCTGAGTTAGGCTAAATATGGCTAGATTGGATAGTGGGGGAAGATGGCATAGTGGATCCTAATACTACCCCACTTTCCTCCACCATCAAAAATGTACTGTCACAAGTATTCCCCTCAAATCTATGATCCACATCTCTATCGAGGAGGAGACACAAAGACTGGAAACCAATCACCATTAGTTAGCATGCTTAATGATTCATGAGGTTGGACTCCATGACCTCAACAATTTCATGTTTTCAGCTGCAGCTACAAAGGGTGATATAAATTATTGATCCACCAACAGTATGTGTAATAATCACATTCAGCCTTCATGTTCATCCTGCAGATGTCACATTATTCAAGAGTTGCAGGCATTTGACAGTGAGCATTTGATGATCTCTTGATTATCTATGCTGTTCTTTGCAGTGTTGGGGATCCACCATAAATTCATCAAATGATGCATGAATAATGTGGACACAATCGTGCTCAGTAGGCTGAAAATCGATAATTGAATTAAATGGACATAGATCATGTCTATACAAGGAGGCAATGCTAGCCGTGCAGAGTGAATACTGGAGAAGGGCCATAGTGACAAGCAAATCATCTCTTGCGGACCTCTCCTCCTCTCTGAACAGATCGTAGAACATCTTTTTTATGGTCAGGAGAGGAGCCGGACTGGCCAGATCAACTGTGTCAGCCGCCTCCAGGGATGCACGTTCCTACAAGTGATATATCACACCAAAGCCTATTTGAATAATCCATCCAACTGTACACAACTCTTGAACTGAGTTCAGTTGTCCATGGAGTGCTGAGCCAAAAACATCCGTGCATGTTCTCAATCTCTAACAGTAATTAATGACAAATGAGTCAAGTATGAGAACATCCCAGAGAAAGCTAGAGTGATCGATAAGTTTAGGAGAACAATAATATATTTTCAGCATTATATGATTTATTGGAAAGCGAATTATCGCTGGATGGGATCAACATCTACAATAACAACCTGGCCTGAACTATATCCAAAACATGCTTTGGATTTCGAGAATGAATATGGGTAAAAGCCACGAAACTCAGGGGGGAAATAGCAAGGTACAAACGGAGAGTCTGTAAGAATCCAGTCCTTATTGAAAGATAGGGACACAAGCTCCCCTGAGGCAAAAAGTTGAAATTCACCTGGGAAGATGTGGGTAACTCGACTTCCATCTGGCAATGCGATGGATGCAGATTCGGCCAATGGAGTCGATTCACCGGTAATGAAATTCCAAATATGCACTGAATTATAAATTGAACCCAAGACAACTCGCGTTCCACCAAACAAGAAAGCAACGGATGTCACCCGAGAGCCATTTCCCTTGAGTATATGCTCTGCTATCCCGGTAGTCGTATTCCATATCCGGACTGAGCCGTCTTGCGAGCCAGACACAACATGTGCGCCATCAGCCGAGAAAGCAACACACCGTACGGTATCTGAATGTCCCTCAAGTATGTGTTTCACCTTCCTTGTCGTGGCATTCCAAATCCGGACAGAGTGGTCCACCGAACCAGAAACCACACATGTCCCATCAGGTGAAAATGCAACGCACCGCACCGAATCTGAATGGCCCTTCAGTGCGTGCTTTGACTTGCCTGTAGCCACACTCCATATCCGCACCGACTTGTCGTCCGAACCAGACGCGATTCGCTTCCCATCAGGAGAGAAGGCCACACAATTCACATCACCCGCATGACCCTCGAGCACACGCTCCACCTCTCCGGTGCTGGCATTCCAGAGCCGAATTGAGTTGTCTGCTGACCCAGAAACGACCCGTGCGCCATCAGGCGAGAATGCTACTGACAATACTGTACTGGAATGGCCCGTCAGTCGGCATTTTCTCTTGCCCGGACTCACATGCAAAACATGAGATATCTTGGATGAGATCCGTGATGTTTCACGTGAGACTGTGCTCGATCCACTTTCTGTCTTTAATTCGCTGACATTCCAAATCCGGACAGAGCAATCGACCGACCCAGAGACGATCCGTGTCCCGTCACAAGAGAATGCAACAGACCACACTGCACTTGCATGTCCCTTAAGCACGTGGTCTAATCTTCCCGTCCCCGCATTCCAGATGCCGATCGAAGAGTCAGCGAAGCCAGCCACGATTCGTGTCCCGTCACGCGAGAAGGAAACAGACATCACGAGACTCGGATTTCCCTCCAGTATGTGCTCCATCTCCCCGGTGGCAGCATTCCAGATACGGACTGAGCTGTCATCGGAACCAGAGACAACACGTGATCCGTCGGGGGAGAAAGCGACAGACCACACCCAATCTGAATGCCCCTCCAATATGTGCTCTATCTGTCCCTTTTCTCGATTCCAGATTCGCACTGTCGTATCTTGCGACCCAGACACGACACGTGTACCATCGGGAGAGAATGCCACAGACCGCACCCAATCCGAATGCCCCTCTAGTTCCCGTTCTGTCTCCCCGGCACCCGGACTCCAGATCCGAATGGACTTCCACGAGCCAGAGACGATATGCATCTCATCAGGTGAGAGAGCCACAGAAAACACTGCATGTGAATGTCCCTCATATATGCGCACCGCCTCTCCTGTATTTGCATCCCAAATCCGCACTGAAGCGTCATCCGAACCAGACACAACACGTGTCCCATCAGCCGAGATGGAAATGCATTGCACCCAGTCTGAATGCCCCACCAGTATGCGTTCCAACTCGCCAGTAGCGGTGTCCCAAATACGAACAGACTTGTCCTTTGACCCAGATACAACTTGACTGCCGTCACTAGAGAACATCACAGAGAATACACCTCCACGGTGTCGCATGACATGCTCGTATGTCAGCCCCCATGAATCTGCCAGACCCAGGACGACTGTAGCTTGAGGTCTGCTGCATAAGTATGTCGCATATTTCTGTCGGAGTAGGGACTGTTTAGGAATCCATGTCAACGCCGAGCGATAGGTGTTGAGGCAGTGGTGGCTTATGGCCTCGGAACCCATCTGGAGGCATCGACGAGCATCATCGAACAGCAAACCATGATTATTGTCCGTTATAGGATATCTCTGACAAATTGGTGAGCTAGAATTCGTCTTGGAATGGTAAACTCACTGATATTGCTTCTTTTGCCTTGCGAAGAGACTTGACACCGGATTCTAGCTCGCCAAAGGCACTCAGGCACTCGAACCAGTGCAATATATGGTTATCAGCGAATAAAGAAAGAGCATTGAGAATAGTTGATGGTTCAGCAGGGGACAATGCTTCTAGAAAATGAAATGCCCAATGTACGCACGAGTATTGGAGGGCCTCTGGAATGACGCCAGGATTTGTGATTTCATGGGGGAGTGTCTGACTCCTATTTTCAGCCAAGTCACAAATATTACGACGGAGGGACTTGTTCATGTGTCCAAGACAGTTGATGGCCAGTTTATGGTGTGCATCCAACACATCTACTCTGTGCGCTAGGCAGCGCTTGGGATCGACGATGAACTCACGGAATGAGGCATGAAGGATGGTCACATGTCCATCATTAGTAGAGGGAATATGGATTACCGAACGAAATCCAGATAGGTCAATCTGCACCTGATCACATGTCTTCCCTAACAAGGAAGCAATCCCAGCGATGGTCAATGGGGTTTGAACACAGACCACCGCGGCAAGCAAATCCTGTCTCGCCATCTTTTCTTTGTCAATCAGGAGATTCCTGAATGCCCCGTCCATAATCAAATTGTAGAAGCTGTCCAGAGACGGGAGAGGCAAGACCGAGCGTGTGAGTTCTGTTATACGCTCCCTGGGATTTACGTTCGTGTCTTCAATATACCGCACGGCGGTGGCAGCATATATGAATAATCCATCCGATCGGTCAAGAAGGTTCTTTATCTCAGATTCGGCTGGCGAGGGAAGGTTGAGCTCAGGATATCCGCGCTTGGTCTCTAATATGGACAGTGAAGATCTCAAATATGTTTCAATATCCGTGTGTTCATCGTCCATGAATGATCCTCTATGAAGAGAAAACTCTTGAAGTGAAGTTGCAGGACTATGAAGGAAGGATGCTGTGATCCATGTCTCTGGTCGGCTTGTAATGAAGAATTTTAAAGGTAGGTCCACTACACCATTGAGGATTGTCTTTATCAACAGCTTCACTCTCCTAGGTTCTGAGCATTCGTCCAAAGCATCTATAACAATGACATTATCAAGTAGATGTTGGCTCTCTGTGACAAGCTTAATAGGCTCTATCACCAGAGACTTGAACTGGTCGGAGAGTGAGTTGAGATCGGCCACATCAGGTGTGTTCATGAGGAGATTATGCATGACTGCTCGGATCCTGGGATTAGATCGAGCAAGCATGTTGGCAATTGTAGGAATGATCCGTGTTGCATCAGTTAATGCTGAGCTTGAGCGGGAACAAAAAAAGCTGGCTCCAAGGAGGTTTTGGGAATTCAAACGCTGGCTGAGAGTGTGAGCGATGCTTGTCTTTCCCGTTCCAAGCTGGCCATTTAGCCAGTAGACCTTTGGAGCTGAAGCCTCACGCGCCCATCTCTCGAGGCTATCCAATATCCGTACACGCGTGTTCTCCATGCACCCTGGAAATTCGACATCTTCAACGGCGTTGCGTGTGTTATAAGATGCCCTTTCAGCAGGTTTGAGCAAGCCTAACACATCGACCTGAGGGTCTAAAAAATATGAGGCTGGGCTTGAAAGTCCCTAAGTGAACGCCGCACGTACAATTGATGATCGGCATGTTCACATCACCCTTTGGCTCTGCAATGGACAAAAAAAATGTCTCAGCTCTTCGAGTATGAGTCATTGTTCAACAAGCATGCTCACTGATGGTGACATTTTTCCAGTCAAGGTTTATGCCTCCCGACGAAGACGTAAATTGTGGATTGGAGTGCACGAGTTCAGACATGAGAGTGTTTAGTAGCTCTTACACGATGGTGGTTTCGATGGGCTGAACGCAGAGACGTGGGTGTGTGCACTATAAGTTCCCAGGCCAACGCGATGCAAACATCAGATTGACGGCTGGCGAATAGAATTGTGCGCGTGGGTATGCTCGTGACAAGACCAAACATAACGCGTCTATTTCAGTGTTTTAGCACCGGTCTAGTACCCCATATATTTTTGGTTCTCAAGGCTGACTGTGATTTGCGGTGCCTTTTACTGTAAGATTTTTTTCCATCCAATACCTCCATTACACACACAAGTTCACAATCATCTTCATCATCATAATATCAAGTTCTTAGGACAGAGAATCACATCTGGTGCCGCCAGACTACTAATGAGGCTATAATCAAAGAACTGTTGGAATATTCTTTACATTCAACTCATATTCCGCCGCATTTGTCACCGTCACATGTCACCATTACGCGTCGGTCAGGCTTCAGTCACACGCGCGCGCCCAAACCTTCGTGCGCGATTCACCACTTTCACACTTTGCAATCAATGAATGCCAGGCAGGCATGGATAAAATATATGCTTGGAAAGGAAGTGACATCACTTCAAGAGATTTGCATATAGAATTCTGCTGGTGGGAATAGTAGGTGGACATAGTAAATTACATGTAGGATTAACAGTTTATATGCATTAAACTATGAGTTCTACCCTTGCCTAGGATTATTTCCATGGTGTTCCTATTATTTTCTGGTTTAGTTCTTTTACAATTTTTTGACATAACTTTGATAACCTACTACTTTGGTAGTAAGATTGAGATTTACTCTTGCTGATGTCTGTCGTCGAATGTGAACACAGTTAATCCTAGCAACTGTAATCAGAGCTTCAGATACTTGGTATAACCAGAGTCTGAGCCAACAACTATACAGGAGGATGGCGACTTAAGTCAGAAGTCGTTATTGTATGGTAAGACAAACAACTATAAACAATAGTATGTGAAGACTATTCTAATTGGCCATGAGTGTAATAGCAAGTGATAAATGGAATATAGTGAGATGGTGAGTCACACTTTAACCCCCCCCCCCCCTCTGATGAGGCAACTCACTGAACTCATTGTTTCAATCCAAGAAGTAATTGGAATTTTTCGATAGTTACATGTGGCAGTGCCTTCATGAAGATGTTGGCTAACTGATCTGAAGTTGGGATGTAGACTGGTAAGATGAAACTGTATTCAACTTGATCACAAAGCCAAAAGTATTTTAGATCGAGATGTTTCATCCTGCCTTGATGTTCTGGATTTTTGGCAACAGTGAGGGCGGATTCATTGTCAATGAATAGAGTGGATGGTTGATTGACAAGGTATCCAAACTCTTGTAAAATGTTTCGTGTCCATTTGATTGCCTTTCCAGCTTCTACCACCGCAACAAACTCTGCTTTGGTAGTGGATAGGCTTACAAATGGCTGTAACCAGCTTCGCCAATCTACAGCTCCTCCACCAACACAAGTGACATAGCTGCTGGTAGATTGTCCACTGTCTCGATTCCCACCATGATCGGTGTCGGTGTAGGTCATGAATAGCCCACAGTTCTCTTCACCAGGTCCGTAAGTCAGCTTGTAATCAAGGGTACCTTTTAAATAGTGAAGGAGGTGTTTTACAGCTAGCCAGTGATGTGGACCTGGATTATGATTGAAGCGTCCAAGTACTCCAACTGCGTAAGCTATGTCTGGATGTGTGGTAGTTGCGAGGTACATCAAGCATCCAACAGTGATAAGATATGGTATTTTCTGCATTTCTTTGATCTCTTGGTTGGTCCTTGGACACATCTCTGAAGTGAGTGGGGTACCAGGTTTAATAGGAGTTAGAGTAGGTTTGCATTCTGTCATTCCAAACCGCTCAAGTATATTGATAATATATTGACATTGTAAGAGACTAATGGTTTGATTTGGAAAATCACAGGTGATGTGTATGCCAAGTAAGAAGTTGGTAGGTCCTAGGTCACGAAGTTTGAAGTGTGATTTAAGTTCTTCGACAACTTTGTCGTTGGCGGCAAGTGATGTCCCAGCGAGCGTTATATCATCAATAAAGATGGGTACTATCATTCGAACTTCACCTCAAGTGTAAATGTATACTGCGCGATCTGCCTCACATCGTAAAACCCCATGGTTTTCAACACATCATGTAGTCGTGCATTCCAGTTTTGTACTGACTGCTTCAAGCCTTAAAGAGGCTTCTGTAGTCTGCATACAGTATTTTGGCCACCTTGGTGGAAACCTTCAGGTTGTCGCATGTAGATAACTTCCTCGAGGTCTTTTCTTACTATAAAGGCATGTGATATGTCAATTGAACGAAGATGAAGCCCTCTCTGTGCAGCTAGGGCAAGTATCAATCGAAGAGAGGCCGGTCTGTAAATAGGGGAAAATGTAGCATCTTCTGTATACTCAAAGCCAGGCCATTGAGTGAATCCTTTGGCTACCACCCTGCTTCGGTGATGTTCAATGGAGCTATCAGCATTGTGTTTGATTTGAAAAACCCATTTGCTGCCAATAGTTTTTGCTCCTGATGGCAATTCCATATAATCCCATGTCCCATTTTCGAGGTGACTATTCATCTCAACTCCCATGGATTCCAACCATTGTCGAGCATCAGTACGTCCCATCGCCTCTTTATATGTCTGTGGGTCTGTGTAACAAGTTGACAGGGCTGTTGTAGTCACTTCATTGTTCTCATTACAACCATTATTCACATTATCCAACTCTTTGCCAATGTGGGTATTTTCTGTAGGTTCCCAAGTTGTCCACTACTGTTTAGGTGGCACACCTGCATTTCTGCAAGGGTTAGCTGCCCACCACTGTAGTAGTGAGGGGAGTGAGGGTTCCACAGATATGGTTGTTATGGCAGATGATGATCCAGATGGGGACATTGTACATGTGTCTGGTGTAGCGGTCTCAGGAGGAATAGAGGTTGCAGGGGTTATAGGAGATTGTGATGCTGTAGGTGAAGGAATCACCGAGGGATGGGATTCAGAGTCTTCCTCATCATGATCTTGTACTATTTGAGTAGGTGTCTGATATTCTGATATAATGAGAGGCAATGCTGGATTGACCTTTGGTAGGTTCCAAGAATGTTTAAGGCCTGGGAAGTAACGTTTATCGAATTCAGCATGTTCGCTGATTATGGTCCATTTAGTTATAGGGTTGTAGAATCTCCAAGCTTTGAAACCTTCCAGATAACCTATGAAAATGCACTTTTCCATGTGTGATCCAATACCCATACATCTATCCTTTTGAATATGCACATAGGCGGCACAACCCCAGATACGAAGGTTTGATACATCTGGTTTTTGTTTATACCAGAGTTCATATGGAGTTTTGCCAGGAAGAGAATTGGTGGGACACCTGTTCTGCACTGTCATATAAGCGTTAACAGCTTCTCCAATAAATGAAGCTGGTAAACCGGCTTCATAGAGCATGGCTGTAACATGTTCTACAATAGTACAATTTGCTCTCTCTGCTATGCCATTTTGCTGAGGTCGGTGTCAAGCCCCCGATACCAAGCTCCGGTTCACTCGGTAGTACCGACCGAACAACCCTTGCCTTTTAGTCCCACACACCAGTGACAAGTCATCCCTGCCAGTACATGGTCTCGGTCCAGTACATTTGGCTCATCGTTTGGTTCACTTTCCTCATCCTGTCCCCTCTATCCTTTGTCATTCCTTCATTTCCCTTCCTTCCCCTTGCTTTTTTACCCTTGGGACATTCACTCTTTGTTGTCACTTGGCAGTGGCCCTATTGTTTTATGTTCAGCCACTCTCCATTGTTCTATTCTCACTCACTCTTTTGTCCTCGGCCATACTTTATTGTTCTATTGTTGTCCACATTCTTTGTTCTATTCTTGATCATTGTGGACAATACCTCCACATGATTCTTCATACCTTATTGTTCTCCATTCCTTGTGCCACTCTGTTCCACATCTCACTTATTAGCCTATATAAGTAGCCAATGTATGTAGATGGTTCTTCGTTCTGGAAATCAACTAGGTTTACGCCTTCTTGTCCTCCCCCTGTCCCAAGTCCTTTACCTGGGCCGACACTCTCGGCACTCTCCCAGGTATCCCTCTGTTCCAAATCGGTGGCACGCATGGGAAGTAGGGCGCAACACACGAGCACGTTGAAGCCATGCCACTACTTCTAGCCTGCAGGACTTGGCCTTTACCCGTCCGACCCTTCGGCTTTCCCGAAGCCTGTCAGTATGTCCGAGGCCTGACAGTCGGTTTCACACGGTGTGTAAGCATACAATCCCACATTGATTTGTAAAATCAAGGAATGATTTTGACATATATTCACCACCTTTATCGTCAATTATGGATTTGATCTTCTGGTTCCAGTGGTTTTCGACTTTTGCTTTGAACAATTTGAATGCTTCAAAGGCCTGAGTTTTTGTGCAAAGGAAGTATACAACATGGAATTGGGTGTTGTCATCAATGAAAGTTATCCAGTATTGGTAACCGGAGTGAGTGCATGTTCTGAATGGGCCGTGAAGGTCGGTATGAATGAGGTCTAGTGGGTTAGAACTACGTCTAGAGGAAGTAGTAAAGGGGTGTGCATTCATTTTACCCGCCAAACATGGTTCGCAAATGCTGTCTGACTTAGTATGTGAACTAATCCACATCCCAGTCACTAGTTCATCCTTGATAATCTTGTGAATAACATCATTCCTGTGATGGCCCAAACAATGATGCCATAGGTTGCAATCTGTGGGAAGTGTAGATATTGAGTGATGTGCATGTTCTGCAAACATCTCGGTATTCCCAGTCAGATAAGCTGAATTGTCGCGGTTTATAGGGGCAACAAATAATTGTTTTCCTCCAAGTGAAAATTTCATGGCACACTCATTAGAGGATATATGAATGTCAATACCTCGTTATCTGGTTAGGTACAAGACTGCAAGGAGATTGTTTTGTAGTTTAGGGACATGTAGAACACAGGTGAATTCAACAGGCCTCATCCCTTTTCCTGATATAATTGGGTTAAATACAATGCTGCCAACACCTTCTGAATAAACGACCGTGTTGTCAGCTAATGTTACAACTCGGTAAGGCTGAAGGTTAGGTCAAGTCCTGCAGGCCATTTCGGGGTGGCTAGGCTTCAACGTGCTTGTGCATTGTGCCCTGCTGTTCCGTGCATGCCACTTATTTGGACAGGAGCGATGCTTGTGAGGGTGCCGAGGGCATCGGCTTTGAGTGAAGGACTTGAACAAGGGAAAAGTGGACGAGGAGGTCTGAGCCAAGTTGATATTCTGAGTGAGGAACTATCTACATACATCCGCTACTTATATGGGTTAAGAAGCAAGATGTGGAACAGGGTGGCATAGGGGATGGAGAACAATAAGGTATGAAAAACCATGTGGAGGTATTGTTCACAGTGATCAAGAATAGAATAAAGAATGTAGGCGAGAATATAATAATAGAGTATGGCTGAGAATAAAATAATAAAGGAGTGGATGAGAATAGAACAATGGAGGACAGCCGAAAATAAAACAATAGGGCCATGAATGAAATAATAAGTGAATATCAAGTGTCCCGGGGGAGGATGGGTAAGGGAATGGATGTGAAATGAGAGAATAGTAAGAGGTGGAAGGGATAGGTGGGAGAGATGGTTTATACGATGTATCGGATATACCGAGCCGAGACCGCGTGGTAGTGAGGATAGCATGGGTAAAGGTCGGTCGGTCAGTCAGTAGTACCGAGTGAATCGGAGCTCGATATTGTGGACTTGACAGCTAAGTGAATCGGGACACATAGTGGTATGTAGTCGCAAAGCCAATAACGGTGGGGTGTCATATGAGACGAGGCCCCTGTGTCTGCAATCCACAGATGAGTGTTTGTTGAACTACTAGTGGGTTGAGATAAATGACAACTTGCATTCCCAACAAATTCTGTTATATCGGTGCTGTTTGCGACAGCCACATTCTCCACGATTGCAGGGGAGGCCAACACTGTGTTAGAGGTGGTGTTAGTCGAGCGTGATTGTTCAGGTTTCCATGCTTTGGTTTTTGCTGTGCTATACTTTCTACATTGTGCTACTGTGTGACCTTTATAGCCACAGAATTCACATGCGAGATTTGTGAATGAGTTTGACTTGGTCGCGAGTGCCATACTGGATGTAGGACCCGCTGTAGCACCAGCATGACATTCCTGGTTCAGTTGCTCATTTCTAAAGGCTTTGTAGATTGTAGCATGGTCGAGGTTATCAATAAGTGACTTGGTCGTGAGTGCCGTACTAGATGTAGGATCTGCTGTATCACTGGCGCGACGTTCCTAGTTCAGTTGCTCATTTCTAAAGGCTTTGTAGATTGTAGCATGGTCGAGGTTATTGATAAGCATAAGGGAGGATGTAAAGGAGGAGTATTCATCTTTTAGAGCTCGAATCAATGCCATAGAGTGTAGCTCATTGTCAAGGTCATTGAGCATGAAATTGAGAGGTCAAAGATCTTTGATACAGCAGACTTTGTCTGTGACACATGCAATGAGATCCTCAAGACCTTCATTCTCTTGTTTTCGGATAGAGAACAGGTCATCATACGCGTTAAAACAAGTGCCCGGTTTCTTTGATTGATTGCCCAATTCCAACAGCTCCCACATTTTCTTCAAGTCATCTAGTACTCCACCTAGATGATGCTTCTGATCATCCTCGATAGCCAGGTAAATCTCACCAGCACCTTTGTCTGATCACTCTAGCCATTTCTGGTATGTGACTGTGTCCAAGGGATTTGGTTTTGCGATGTCACCACTCACTATTCTCCACCATCCTTGTTTACAACCCCAGGCTGCCTGCCATTTGGTCTTTCCAACTCGCATAGTTTCTATTGTTGAGCTTGGGGAAGTTTGGTGAATTATACATCTGTGAGATGGCAATGTAGGAGTGAAATTTTGAGTTAAGTGTAGTTGCTTTGTAAGCTGCTAGGGCACGGGGCCTGTAACCTGCTGATGTCTGTCGTTGAATGTGAACACAGTTAATCCTAGCAACTGTAATCAGAGCTTCAGGTACTTGGTACAACCAGAGTCTGAGCCAACAACTACACAGGAGGATGGCAACTTAAGTCAGAAGTTGTTATTGTACGGTAAGACAAACAACTATAAACAATAGTATGTGAAGACTATTCTAATTGGCCATGAGTGTAATAGTGAGTGATAAATGGAATATAGTGAGATGGTGAGTCACACTTTAACAACTCTTCAGAATGAACCTCTTTTAACAGGTCTTTGGACCTATTAAAGAATGGGTGGCAACTAGTCTTTGGACCAATGTACCTAAGTATAGTGATTGGCATGGGTAACCCCTGGGTATTTTGTGCCTACCTGTACCCGTATCCGAGAATACCCATACCCTTAGCAACAGGTAGTGGGTTATCGCGGATATGGGTATGGGTACCTGCGGTGTCAAGTACACATACTGAACATCCGGTAATTTGGCAATTCCGACCAAGCAGTCAGACTACGCCCATGCACAAGTGTCCAAGCCACATACAAGTCACTTGGTACGCTGGTCTCAGCTCAGCACATTTGCCATCCACATTCCTTGTCCCCATCCCTCATTCACTTTATATCATTCACCAACCATTAATCCTACCCCATCCACTCCTTATTCATCCTGCCCTTGTTTTTTCCTCAGCTACAACCCTATTGTTTTATAGTCTGGCACTCACTATTGTTCTATCCTTGGCCACATTTTTATTATTCTATTTTTCACATCTACATTCCTTCATTCTAATTTTACCCATTGTGGACAATATCCCCATGCTCTGCATACCTTATTGTCCCACATTCCTTATTCCACATGTCGCCTTCTTAAACCTATATAAGTAGGGCATGCATGTACATACTTCCTCATTCTGGGTATCAACTAGGCTTAGGCCCCTTACCTTCTCCTTCCTCTGCAAAGTCCTCTACTCAGGCTAGCATCTCTGGCACTCCCTGAGTATTCCCTCTGTCTGGCACACATGGCAAGTACAGCACAATGCACGAGTACATTGAAGCCAAAGCCACTACTCCTGGCCTGCAGGACTTGGCCATTCCCTGTCCAACCTCTTGGCTCTTCCAAAGCTTGACACACAGGTTCAACAGGTATTGCTTTTACCTGTGGGTATTGGTCTTACCCGCAACCCACAATGGGTATTTCACTTACCCACCACCTACAATGGGTATAAATTGACCCAATACTGAAATTTAATCTATTTTCTTATTATAAAAATTCGGAATTTATGAAATATTACCCATAATAGAATTCCAACCCATAGTATGCTCCTTCTCAGGATCGGTGACCTTATCTCCCAATGCAGCCTTGATATCAGCATCCTTCACCAAACCAAGTATGCTCCAAGATCCAATACACATAAGGGCTCGAGTCATCTGAGCTGAAAGTTGGTTCTAAATATAGGGCAAAACAAGAAGGCCTTGGCTGAATACACATTCAGCAGCAACAGTTGTAGCTTTAAATTTTTATTAGAATTGAAAGAATATAACAAATGATTTAATAAAAAGTTACTTACCAGGAATAGACAGATAATCTCAGGCCATGCGTGATAGATAGGGAAAATTAGACCTCCTCTCATACCACCATTTGAGAGCATCTGTTACATTCTCTACATCAGGGCTTCCTAGGAGGCAGGATGGAGCTACTAGCAATCCCAATGCAATGCAAACAGAATCCTACCTCAGGTGTACCCAGATACACATCTGCCTTAAGTATAGATGACATACACACAGAGGCAAGTGCACCTGGGCTTCCCAGGAGGTGGGATAGGGCTACCAGCAACCCCAATGCAAACAGGATCCTACCTCAGGTGCACCCAGGTACACATCTGTCTTAGGTATAGACGACATACACACAGAGGCAAGTGCACCTGGGCTTCCCAGGAGGCAGGATGGGGCTACCAGCAACCCACCTGTTTACTCGGACATACAGTGTCAAGTACACATACCGAGGATCCGGTAACTTGGCAGTACCAACCAGACACTCTGTTAGTAGCCGTATACAAGTCACTCGATGCGTTGTTTTTGGCTCAGTACACATACCGTTTGCATTCCTCACTCCCATCCCACGTCTACTCTTGGCCCCTCACTACCTATTAACCCTATCATAACCACCCATTAATCCTTGATCTGCCTCACCTCGGGACCTCCTGTCCTTGTATTATCCTTGGCCATGGCCACATTGTTTTATAATTGGTTGCTTCCTATTGTCCTATCCTTGGCCACATTTCTATTATTCTATCCTTTATTGTTCTATCCCTGTTTTACATTCCTTCATTCTAATTATACTTGTTGTGGACAATAACCACATGCTCTGCATACCTTGTTGTCTTACATTCCTTATTCCACATGTCGCTTCTTAACCTATATATATAGGACATGCATGTACATATTTCCTCATTCTGGGTATTGACTAGGCTTAGGCCCTTCTACCTTCTTCCTCTCTGTTAAGTCCTCAACTTGGGCCAGAATCGTCAGCATCCTCCCAAGTATCTGTATGTTGCAAATCAGTGGCATGCATGGCAAGTAGGGTGCAACGCATGAGTATGTTAAAGCCAATGCCACTACTCTTGGCCTGCAGGACTTGGCCATTGTCTGCCCGACCCTTCGGCAGTCCCGAAGTCCGTCAGTACCTGAAGCTTGACATACAGTAACTTGGGGACAAGTTCTAATGTAAACTATCAGAACTTGCTTCCATTAAAACAAGATCACTTACCCAAAGAATGCAGTCAGGCACAATATTGCTGGATAGGGAGCGTTGTTGATTGAGGGGATGGTAGCCTTCACTTGAGCCTCCAGTGGCTAAACATGATTTTTTATGAACTTGGCTGACTCATTGACGAGTGAAAATGGTGTCAATGGCTCTGGACTATGATGGGCTCAAGTTATGCAATCCTAGACCAAGTATCAAAGGAATGTACATATTGAGAAACTTGTACAGCCTCTCCCATCCTTCTCCCACCTCATACATGAGTAATTTCTCTGTGGGAAAGAGATGTTTGACTCATTCATTGTGTTCTATGAACTCCTGTTATGTGTGTGTGTGAAAACGGCCTTCATGATACTTCTCTGCATCCCGAGAGACAGTTAGGGTATTATAGAAAGAAAAAAATCAAAACTGTACTGTTATGATAAACCTCCAACCACTTGGTCCACCCCTTGTTAAGACCCATCTTGTCAGGGAGTTGCATCATATACATTTGCATACAACACGCATGCATCATATGTGTTTGCATATGTTACGCACACGTCATATGTGTTCGTGTGCATTACACATGCATTGTATGCATGCTGCATGTGCACACGTATGACATCTGTCATATGCATTTGTGTACAACATGCATGCGCCACATGTGGCCCACATTGGGTATGTGGTAGCATCGTGCAGTGGGCAGGCTGATGGAGGGTATGTGTATGTGGTTTGACACCAAGCTGATGTAAGTGAGGTTGGCGCTGAACCTCAATTACATCAGCCACAAAACATATTAAATAAATTCTAATTTTTAAAATACAAAAAGATATTGATTTTGAGTACAGTTACATGATGGGGGTGTGGCTGGGCTTAGATAATAATTTTGCTTACAAAATGCTGACTAAAAACCTGTGTCAAACCCACCTGCAGGTACAGGTTTGGGCCAGGTTGGAAATCCTGACCCTGACCCTGACCCACACTTACCCGCTACCCACGCGGGTTTCCAATACCTGTGCCAATCACTACCTAAGTAGAGTTTGGTCCAACTTATGTAAGTGCTTGGCTGCACTGGTAATCTGGTGGATTGATAGATGAATAGATCATTGTTATTCTATGCTGTACAACTAGCCTTCATTTATACTAATTATGAGCTGATCATGTAACTTCTTAATAAGGCAAGAACTTCCAGTAATTAGTGGAAGAGTATGGAAAGGAACAGAAGGCCCTGGATGTTGAGATGAGAGACAGTGGAGATAGGGGAGTAGGAATGAGATGTAATGGCACATAGGATTGGTAGTACAGACAGTGCATAGATGCAGGGCAGGAGGGTCAGGGAACATGATTGGACACAGAGAGGCATCATAATAAACAAAAGTAGTAATAGAGCAAATGGAAAAGTACATACCATCATAGCACATGCAGGTGTAGGAGTGGCAGATCTGTCAAGTCCATGATACCATGCTCTGATTTACTCGGCAGTACCAACCGACCGACCCTTACCCCTATCATCCCTCACCAGTGCAAGGTCTCAGCTCGGTACATTCGGTTTATCATTTGGTTCATTATCCCTACCCCACCCTCCTATTCTTTATTATTCTTCTATTCCCTGTCCTTCCCCTTGCCCGTTTACCCTCGGGACATTTACTATTCATTGTCACTTGGTCATGGCCCTATTGGTTTATATTCGGCCACCCTCTATTGTTCTATTTTTTCCCTCACAATCTTACTTGTTTATTATTGGTCATATTTCATTGTCTTACTCTTGTTTATACTGTATTTTTCTATTCTAGATCGCTGTAAACAATACCTCCACATGGTCTCCATACCTTATTCTTTTCTCCATGTCTTATGCCACCCTTATTCCACATTCTGCCTCTTAGCCTATATAAGTAGCGAATGCATGTACATAGTTCCTCAGTCTGAGTATCAACTAGGTTTATGCCTTTCTGCTCCCCTCCCTCTGTTCAGAAGTCCCCACTCGGGCTGACACTCTTGGCATCCTCTCAAGCATCTCTTCCATTATAAATTAGTAGCATGCACAGGAGGCAGGGCGCAATGCACGAGCACGTTGAAGCCAAGCCACCCTGACTGGCCTGCAGGACTGAGCCAGTTCCTGACCGTACCTTCGGTATTACCAAGGCCTGACAAGATCAAAGAACAGCAGCCTATATGCTAGGTGCCCATAGAGAGGAAGGGAATACAAGGGCCAAGAGAATGACAAACACACCCAGAGTGGGATCTATGGGGCAGAAAAGAATCAGAGGACATAAAGGAATAAAGATACATAACACCCATGTGTTGGGAAGCAGAAGGAGTCATATCCAGGGTACATATATGCAGGTGGCACAGACTTACTAGCAGAAGAATGGGGTGCAACATCAAAATAGGAGTTAAGGAGATGATAAGAAGCACAGAGGAGGTTTTTCTCACATAGTTGGATCATACAAACAAGGATGGATGAGAATAGATTGAAGCTTGGCAACCCACATTGCGTCAACCATATGTGAATGCCACCTCAGGGTAGTTATACAGGGACTCATGCATTGAACATGGATCTCTATAAGAGACAAATAGTTAAAATGTAATAAACTAGTCTTTGTCAAGTCCATGTACCGAGATTCCAGTAATTTGGCAGTGCCAACTGAGGAGTCAGACTACGTCCACATACAAGTTCCCACACCACATGCAAGTCGCTTGGTACTCCTTTGTTCTGTAAAGTCCTCTACTCAGGTTGGCACTTTTGGCACCCCCTGAGTACTTCCTCTGTCCCAAATTGGTGGCATGCACAGCAAGTAGGGCACAACGCACGAGTATGTTGAAGCCAAAGCCACTACTTCCAGCCTGCAGGACTTGGACATTACCTATCTGCATCCTTGGCATTCCCGAAGCTTGACAGTCCTGTACTTAAAGAACACTGCTTCTTATTATAATCGACCAAGTTTTGAAGTCACTTGCAATACTATACCAGGCCATACTCATTATTATCATTGCTCATGTCCCTGGACCAAGTGGAAATACACCATTAGGTGTAGTGTGAATTATCTAAAATTTATCTACATTTTCCCACAGACTCCATCATTGTTATATGGGAAAATGGTCCGTAGCATACCCCGATGCACACTCATGTAATTTCATGTGAAGTTGAGCCAAATTGGGCTAGATCAATCAGGGAACATACCCAGCTCTCTTGTTAAGTCCATGTGTCAGGCACTTGATCAAATACTTCTGGAAGGGTTGTCCAGAGGTTTCTGAAGGGTTCCGTGAAGGGGGTTGAGGTTCCAGGGACAAAGGGGGTTGGGGTTGGATTCATGGACAGAAGGATGGAAGCAGACAGGAAGTGCCAGAGACTTAGGGTTGGTCAGTATTAGGTAGACATGACTGGTCATTCGAGTGTTTGGAGTCAAAGGGACTTGGCTTCAACTTATGTGTTGTGCCCTCCTCGATCATCTGTCCCTAATTTTGGAAAGTTGGAAAGTTTACCAGAACTGAATCAGAACTTAGGATGCAGACTAAGTTGATATTCATACTGGCAAATAGTGCAGTCGACTGGGGGGTTATATACGTATAGCTATGATGAGATTATGAGCAATTTACAGTAGGTTTGAAGAATTTGTAGGCAGTCTATTTGATTTA
>QLPI01022338.1:0-24944 GCA_003314275.1 Chroogomphus rutilus
CACTATTTAAACAGCAATTTGTTACATGTATTCACCAACCATTGCAATGGTATGTAACAGCTACTTATATAGTCAAAGAAACTGGAGATGAATGACCTTGACATGCAACAGGATAATGCAACCAAGTATGCAAAAGGAATAAGACATGGAAACAAGATATGGAAAGTTTGGTCAAAGACCAAGTCATAGAACATAATCGAAGCAGAAAGAAACAAAATGCATAAAAGAATAAGCAAAGACAGAAGGGGATGGCATGAATGGGATGAAGGGGAATGAACCAAGTGATGAACTGAATGTACCAAGCCGAGACCACATACTAGTGAAGAATGACTTGTCACATGTGTGGGATTAGACAGTAAAGATTGCTCAGCTGGTACAACTGAGTGAACCAAAGCTCAGTGTTGTGTACTTACATAACAGTCTATAAGCATCAGACTCAAAATGCAAACAAAGCTAACCAAACCAAGAATTGAGCAGACTTGACTAGTAATTCCTAGTATTTGTAGGCTCACCCAAATTAGATTTGGATGAAATTTTTTCATTATTATTTGTGCAATGCAGCCCACACAAATCATAGACAATTCATCTTTCCTCAAATGGAGTATATGATATGGTTAAAGTTGGTTGTGGTATATGGCAACATAAGATCAGTCTAGTGCTATTAAGTTGATATTATCAAGTGGTATGAGTAGAAGCGGGTCAACAACATAGCCTTTTTTGTTGCTTTAGTGAGCAAAGTTTGGATCACTCCTACATTAGTACAAATAGCCCTGGGTTCATAGCACCTTGGCTTCCTACGGTGAATTGCAGAGATTTCAAGGCTTTCAAGAGTCGAAGATACATAAGGATAGATGGCTTCAATAATTTAGCTTATTTTCCGACAGAAAACGTGACCTCAACGACTGAATTCAACTGCTGTCCAAGCGGAATGTCCGACTGTGTTCCGGACCAAAGTACACGAGGCTCGCTTCATTGAATAGACTCACGGAATCATGAAATTTAATACCACCCTAGGTCGAATGAACAGTTTTCACACGTAATTGATTTAAATTTAACAGTTTTATGAAGATGCATGTGAAAGGATATTGTACATTTCCTCCGCCGCACGTTTCTGCTATAATTACGTCAGAGCGCTGAAAGGCAGGTACACAACATTCAATTCCCCGTAGTCCGGTAACATTAGTGACCGTAAGGCATCTCACTATGGTCAAATAAGTATAGCATACATTCCGAATGGGAAACGGTGAGATTGAGCATCAAGAAGCCAAAACACAAAAAGGATAATGAGGCATGTAGACGATGTTCAACAAGAAGAGGGAAAAGATGAGTGAATATATGCGATGACACAACAATGCGAATGTTCTAGGAGTTCATGGAATTATGTGAGGATTACGGATGGGACGCCGTCAAGAGAGGTTAAGAAAGTCTTTTCCCTGTTGGTCGGGCATGAACATGAGGAAGTTGCCTTCAACATTATTATTTACCTTCCGCTGCGTTTGGCTTGTTCCAATACGAGAGATTCGTCAGTTGTAGACATCCTAACCTCGGGGAAGGCACGTAGAAGAACCAAGGATGTGTGAGACGGGGCAAGACGATATGATACTTGGATCTTGGTTACATATCATGAGAGGTAGAACCCGTGAGACAGGTCGAGGCATACACTTACACCTGCTGCGCTCAGTTTCTTGCAGAGGTCGTGGACAAAAAGTAGTGAGCGTGCACGAAGCTCGTGAAGGTCATGAAGATCAGTACCTGTGCAATCATTGAGTAAATACTTGGACGCGGGAGAGTGTGTAGTTACAGTTCTCAGAGGATGTAGACCAAGTGGGGATAGTGCAGTGCAGGGAAACAGAACGCCCAGGTCGGGATGCTACCATACTAGTAGAAATTATGGTCAACGCAGGATACAGGGAGTGATGAACTCTCAACAAACTTCATGAAAGACGCAGCAGCGCTTTGCAAGTCAGTGCACTCGTGCATATCGACTTGTTCATGTTGGAGAGGGACATGCTCGTGAAGAGCAGGGTTACTCCCAACCAAGACAGACATGAGCTCGCCAGGAGATGTATGGAATGAGCGCAAGGCTCTTTATATGTAGTTACGCGACGGGCGTTTGCGGTAGAGTCGCAATCTGATATGTCATACCTGTGGTGGCCGGTCCGTGTTTCGAACCCTCCGACACTGCTTTTTACATGCTGCTACTGCACTACTCTAAAAATAATTTCATCCTAGTTTTGCGGGGAAACTCTAGACCCGGGTCGTTCATGGCCGTATGGATTTCCGTGCTTCGTTCCCTTTCGAGCCTCAGGTGGAGCTGGCGTGTAGATGCTGTAGTATCGACTTCTTTTGAGGAGCGTGATACAATACGTGTAGTATAGTCCGAGAATCGACTCGGAATTTGACAGCCCGCTCCACAAGAAATGTCAAAGAAGTCAATGCCTTTTTGGTTTGGTGAGTCCCAGTGTCCTCGTTGCAGTTAGCTCCCTCAATAAAACCGGTTGTTGAACAATAATAGGTATGGGTCATCATCCAGGAAAAGCTCTTGCATATGATCCGCCTTGGTAGATTCTACCGTACATTTCCGACCTCCACATGCTGAGTCCGACATCATGATACTTTCATCAACAAAGAATGAAGAGTTTAGAAATGCGTACCACCAACTCGCTCGCAATTTTTTTTCATGATCAGATTCAGCCTAAAGCCTCGTGAGATTTCAAGGGGAGTAACAAGCCTTCAAAAGTTACTAATGTGGCGTATTGCTGACAGAGCCGTGACGTGCATGAGGGCGAATCAGGTATGATTTGCGGAACATGGTAGAGCCTTCAACAAATAAACAATAAGACAAGAATCCGGCGGTATACTTCTCAATTGATTGTTCTTGTACAATCAATGTTATCCAAGTGAAACAAAGATCTACCGATACTACTGCATCGATCATTTGTTGTGAGGTTCCATGTCAGGGTCAGGGTCATATCCCCCCGGCGTGAGCGTTCTCATCACAAAAATCCCTGACACCGCTTCTCCCTTGTGGCCCAGACACCACGGTTAGGAATTAAGACACACTAGTGGGTAGCTTAGGTTTTATTCAAAATAAAAAAGTACAGTTTGTGTTGGTCCAGCAAATCACGATATGTAAGAATATAAGAAAGCAGAAAAGTCTGTGAAAGCGGGTAAAGTCAGTCTCATAATTTGGCGCCACAGGTCTAACGCCCAGCCCATGACGTAACTTCAGCATTGCACACCTTAGCCTGCAGCTCGCTACTACAAATATATATTACACCGATTACTGACCCTGAGCCCTATCTCTACTAAGGTCTCGCAATGTGGTCTTGGACAGATCCTGTAAGGGATGTCCTCCAGGCGGTATGTAGTCACGTCTATCTTCATGGTGCTACTTTGAACTTTCTGGGTATAGTTTTTGAACCGTATCTGTGCTCCTTATATAGAGAATTTGGACAGAGAAAAGCTCAACTATGGCCTGACGGCAGGCGCGCTTATTCAATCTTCTTGTGTTTAATAACATGTTGATGTTCGAGCAGGCCAATTGGCGTTAAAGAACTTACGACTGAAAAAGAGCGCCTTGGACAAATTCAGACTTCCAGTGGACGTGTTAGAGGGTGTGTAGTTATGTTCATTAAGTGGTGACGGCTTTAAACCAACATCCAACTTGAACAAACCAGGACATCTCGGCCAGCTGACACTCTCCATCCCATGGACAAGTTTAAGCAGTAAACCAGTGGAAATTCTCATTGAAGATATATACCTTCTTATCTCGCCAGCTTCCAACGCTAAGGTCTCTTTGCAATGTGACCTGCCATAGGCTTCTCTGATACCCTCATAATGGTTTCTAGGTTGACCCCGAAGATGATGAGCGACGTGCTCAAGCTCTGAAAGTAGAGAAATTGAAGAATTCGGAACTATTTGGGATTCGGGGGCAAACTGACGAGTCATCTGGTGCGCGTACATTGCCAATCAGCAGATGTGCCTCTCATCGTGCGTGAAAGCTGAAACGCAAGGGTTTGTTGCATCCCTTGTCACCAAGATTGTGAACAATTTACAAATCACTGTCAAAAACATACACATCCGGTATGAGGACGATATGAGTTGCCCTGGCGTGGGTCCTATCTAAATATTCCACGACCTCCCCTAACTACTATGACGCGTTCATCTCCTAGCATCCATTCGCAGCCGGTATAACTCTTTCTGGATTCACTGCAAAATCTGTAGATGAGAATTGGATTCCTACCTTCATTCAAAGTAGCGCCCAGTCTATTCACAAGGTTCGTGGTGAGTTTCTCCATAGCCAACACTGACCATCGAATTAGCTCGGGAGACTTGAATCATTGGCCGTATATTTTGACACTGACTCCCCTAGTATTGCGGGCCTTCCCGTCGAAAAAGCAATTGAAAAATTTACATCGCTAGTGACGTTTTGTCTACTAATTCATGTTGTCATGCACTCATTGAGTGGAAATAGATTTCCTCAGATGATCGCAATTCGCAACATCAATTCATCCTGAAGCCTGTTACAGGCGAGGGCAGAGTTCGTCTTATCTGATTATATCATTTCAGAATTGGTCTGAGTTCATTTTTAAAGATTACACTCAACAAGGTTATGAATCATAACAGTGCCAAAATCAATATTCAACTTCTGTTTGATGAGATTGGATTTGGTTTGGACGAACATCAATATCGCGACATTGTTTATTTAGTGGATATGTATCATTTTTACCTTCGCCGATACCAGGTCCGAATCTTTTCCACGATATCAGGTTCCCAACTCATGGAAATTGTCTTTGCAGTACCGGCAGTTCGCCGCAGATCAGGATCAACTAAGCAAGAATCGTCCTAGGGCACTCTTACAGTTTGCGGGCAAAACCATTTTGAAGGAAATTCACGAGAGAAACCGTAAATCCACGTTGTCTTACGTGAAGGAAGTTGGAAGAAATCGACGTTCATATATGGCACTTTACAAGAAAAAGCTTTCTAATCAGCTGACTGCCGAGGTGAGTCGATTTTTCTCGTATCGTAGAATAATTCAAGAACGTCTGTATTTCTGCTGTAGGACGTCTCATCACTAGAAGCACTAGAATATAAGCTATCGTATGAAGATATTCAGCTTTACAGATTTCTCGCACGGCGTCAGCTACGCCAAGATATCAAATCAGGGAAACTCAGAAAGGAACAAGAAGCGCAGACAGCAGCTTCTAAACAAGGGTCTACAGGGGGTTGGGGACTGGGATGGCTTATTGGATACGGTTCGTACGATGAAGATAGGTCTAGCCGAGAGCTCGTTTCATCCGGAAATCTCTGGAATATGACGGATGAGCAACAAAAACAGCTATATGACGCCGTCGATTTTGATCAGGAGGCTGTAGACAACGAGTCCGGTGAGTTACCACCTGACGCATTGAAGCTGCGCGTTGTTGCACAACTGGATCGTGGGTCTTTGACCCTCAAGACCAAGTCGCACGGTGGAAAAGGCACGGACATTTTGTCAGTTGTATTCGATCAGTTCAAGGCGAATCTCATTCAGCGTCCGAACAACTTGGAGGCTGCGGTCTCTTTGGGGGGCTTTCGCGTGTTTGATGGTACAACGACAGGGTCCGCGTACCCTCAGATCGTGCGTGTTAAAGAGGGCCAACTGCACATATTACCAGAGGAGACGCAAAGACCAGCCGCTCGTGATGAAGATGGTCCTAATGAAGATTCTTTTTTGTATTTGAAATTCGAACACAATCCTCTTGACGAAAGGGCAGACAGTGCTCTTACAGTGCGCTTGCGGTACATGGAAATCATATATCACAAGGGTTACGTAGAAGCCATCTACAACTTCTTCCGCCCACCACAGAGTCAACTGGAGTCTTTGGAGGCTTTACTGGTAAGTCTTGATCTTTTAACCTAGATAGCTTATAAATGACTGCATGTGTAGGGTGCTGCAAGTAAAACCCTCGATGGGTTACGGCAGGAGACACGAGCGGGCCTCGAATATGCAATGGAAAAACATAAGACTATTGATCTTAAGATGGATTTGCAGGCTCCAATTATCATTGTCCCGGAAGAGTAAGGCTTTTATTTCCTGACGGATCATGAAATCTCACGGCTCTTTAGCGTGACTACCGAACACAGCAGACATTTAGTCCTGGATGCTGGTCACATCAGTATCGAGAGCGACCTCGCAGCTAAAGATGCCAGGCATGAACTCGACGAGAAATTGAAGCAGTCTTTTGATCTGGAAGACTACAAGCGACTAGAAACTCACATGTACGATCGCTTCTCGCTCAAGTTTGAGGCGGCTCAAGTGAGTGTTCTAAGAACGTGTCTTTAGAACGCCTGTGATATACATCATTCAATGTAGGTCTTACTCGGACCAGATCTGAAGGCATGTCTTCAGGCGCTGGATTCTTCGCCCACCAAAGGGTCGTTATATATTTTGGAACGCATTAATCTGGAACTTTTGATGCAAAACTCCATCCTCCCCAGTCGCGCGAAGCTGCCCCATGTTATCAAAGTTCCTCGCTTCAAAGTCTCAGGCAAGCTCCATACATTACAAGTCAACCTATCGGACACAAAGTATAAGGCTATCATGCGATTTATTGACATCGCTATTCCTGACTTTAGGCATGAGAATATCAAGCCACAAGAAGTAACATTTCTACATCAGGGGGACCGTGCCCCCGCGTTTCCATTTCCATCGGGTATTTTCGACTCGCAACTTAGCTCGAAGTATAATCTCGAAGACGATGTTAGCAATGACTTACAGGAGTCTGTGGAGGAGTTTGTTGATGCTGAGGATAGTACAGTGCAGGTAACATTTCAATCACCTATGGCTTCTCACAATCTCCTCGCCGTTCACCTCGATTTTACCAGGACAATCTATGGCAGCAAACATTTGTTTTAGACTTTCAGGTGGATAGTTTACAAGCACTAGTTTCAAAAACGAGCCCAACTGGTATAGAGACCCCTCTGGCTGACTTGCGTCTTCAACGGTTTCACCTTGGCTGCGCGGTGGAAGATTTTAAAATCACTGTTGGTGTAACTCTTCGGTATTCTTGTTTTCTCATATATGTGTCTAGTTTATTAAAACAGCTATCATAGATCTCTCAGTGTGATTCTCACGCAGGCCAGTGGTGACCATATCCCTCTGTTATCTTCGATTCAGGACAAATCGGTACCAGACGGAGAGCTGTTGGCAGTCGCATATGCTCGGGTACAACCAGAACATATTGATTTCATCCCGAAACAAGAAGGCTTCGATCAAAGTATCAACATTCTGTTGTCTACCTTCATTTTCCATGCAGCTCCAGAGCCAGTCATCTCACTCTATGATTTCATCATGACGACTTTTGTCCCAGACAAGGCTGCTAGTTCTCCGGTGCTCGAGTCCACACAAAAGGAAGAGCCGGATCCCCCCGAAGTGAGCGATCAAACTGTGGTACAACCAAGCAAAATACGAGTAGCTGTAAATTTAGCTAGTGTGCAAGGTATGCAGTTGTTTGCAAATAAAATAAAATAATCTCACTTTCTTTCCTAGTCCTTTTGGTCAACAATGGATCGCGTTTGGCTACTCTGGCCCTTTCAACGGCCAATGTTACGGTGAAAATTCTTGGCAACGTCCTTCGTGTCAACGGTACTCTTGGAATGCTGTCGCTTACGGACGACTCAGAACTTAAGACCCGAACTCCTTCGTTCAAGAAACTACTCTCGATCGAAGGAGATAACTTGGCAAATTTTGTTTACCAGACCTTCGATCCCACCGATCAAAGTACTTTCCAGGGTGTCAATTCGATGGTGACACTCAAGTCTGGAGCGCTTCGATTCACCTTTTTGGAGGAGCCATTCCGAGACATTTACAAGTTTATCATCAAATTCGCTAAGTTAAAGGGCTTGTATGATGCTGCCGCTCAAGCAGCTGCACAGCGTGCATCCGAAATTCAGCGCATGCAATTTGACATATCTGTCCAGTCGCCAATCCTGGTGTTCCCGCGGAGTCCAACTGATTCTAACGATATACTTGTTATGAAACTTGGCGAAATATCCGCGCATAATTCCTACGAGGGGGTGCGGACCAAGACTGGAGCGTCCATCAAAGGTGTTCAACTCACTTCTGAATTATACTATGGAGACAACATTTCCCGTATGAAGATTATAGATGACGTAGAGATCATCGCCAACATTATTCAAACATCTGAAGTAGACAGAACATCAGACCTTGAGTTTCCCGACAGTCAGGTAGTCACTTTTGAATCTAGCTTTATTCGAAATTTTTATAACCGTTTTCATTCAGGTCCATATAGAGGTATCAGACGTTAGACTTCATGTCACGCAAAGGCAATATCGCTTCATGATGCAACTAGCTAATTCCATCCCTAAAGTACTTGCAGCAATTCCAGAGGCTCAAAGCGAATCGCAACCATTGCCATCGACGTCGACTTTAACAGAATTATCTCCTCTTTCCGTCGTCGTTGCATCCTCGACGGTTGATCTTCAGCCTGAGATCGAACCTTCTGGTCGGGTTTGGACCTCGTTAGACTTGGTATTGATTGTGAAAACTGTCAGGCTGCATTTGTATGACGGCGCTGCCAAAGTGGAGTCTGATTTGAAGAATCGTGGAATAGCCCGTTTGGCCTTGACTGACAGCAACTTACGGTATAAGTCTCTCTCCGATGGCGCTGCGGAGGTGGAACTTATCATCAAATCCTTTACCATGAGTAATACCCGCGCAGGCTTTACCAGGTTCCGTGAAATCATACCTGCTGCCCAGCATCATCGCAACCAGTTTATGGTTTTATTCTCGACATCCGGTGGCACTAGTCCTGCTTCATTAGCGATAGTGACAGTGGACTCGCCCAAGATTATATTTTCGGTGGATCCTGTGTTTGCACTATTGGATTTTATTTCGAATGCATCAGAACCAGGTGGCGATGGTTTGGGTGCAAACTCCGTTCGTACTGTGGCCCAAGCAGACACACACCAAACCGTCGACCAGTCGACCAGTACTGATTTCCGAATCGATCTTCACGATGTGACCATAAGCGTCCTTGAGAGTGACACTATTGCTGAGACACAGGCAATACAATTGTCAGTCAAGCAGGTCTTGATATCACAACAGGTTAGCTTTGTTCTCATAAAATTACTACTCACTTAACTGACATCGCCCGGCGCCGTAGGGGATCCTTGCACTTACTGTCAACCGTCTTGGCATGTCGTTGCTACGTATGGATAAGCCTTCAGAGGTTGTGCGGTTTCTGGATGATCTAGATGTAACTCTCACTATGGATAACCGGCAATTGTCAGCTCAACAAATGTCCAGCATTGAGATTACTCTTCAGCCAGTAGTTTTCCGGGTATCATATCGGGACATAAACCTAATCGCCACCATTGCTAACAAGGCCATGGAGTTGTCAACTGAGTCACAATCTACAAATGTTGCCCAAATTCCCAAGAGCAACTCTTCTCGCACTAAGATAACTAATCAACATCTGTCCACTCGTTCTCCCTCCGCCATAACAGGTTCCCGTTCTACAAAAAACATCCTGGACACAGCTCAAGTTGTCTCTACAAAGGAACAGGTAAGCATCCCTCTTGTAATCCTATTTCTGGTCAAGCCTGACATCCAATGGAAGCTCATAGCGAAGTTAGATGGTTTCCGCTTTATCCTCATTGGTGATCTGCATGAATTGCCTATCTTGCACCTCAGTACGAAACCCATTGAAGTTATAGTCAAAGATTGGTCTTCCGATGTGAGTATGTGTATATTTATATGCATCGATCCTCCTAATGTATAACAGCTTCGGGCATCAACATCCATTGCAACAAGTATAACATATTGGAACCTTGGCAATTCCCACTGGGAGCCACTCATTGATCCATGGACGTTCTCTGTGATCGTTCGTCTTCTCTCCACGCCCTGCTCATGTTGTTTGCTTAGTGTGATACAAATAGGCTGACAGACAGGGTCTTTCCGGTGGCATTGCCACTACCCTGACATCAAAAGAACGTCTTGACGTCAACATCAGCATGCCATTTGTTGAACTTCTACTCTCCTTGTTGGATACATGGAGCAAAGAAGGGGACCATGTTCTGAGGAAAGCTCGAGGCGGAGATGCACCCTACCGAATCCGAAATCGAACTGGTGGTTCTGTGCATGTGTGGTCCGATATGGATGACCCGGCCAACAAGAATTCTCCCCCTGTAAAGATAACCAGTGGCGAAACAATTGACTGGCGATTTGATGATTGGAAGACGTTGCGGGAGGTAAACATACACTTCTTGCATGTCTGAACTTACAAACGTACCTCACGTATAGCATGTTTCGTCAACTGGACACAATAGCCTTACCGTCCAATTCATCGGAAAGCCCTGGGAACTGCCCAACATTCCTGTCGATAGAGAAGGAGAGTACACTTATTTGCTTCGTCCTAAAACACAGAAAGTCTCCACAAGACTACTGTGCGAGATAACCTTGAAGGGGAACGTTAAAATAGTCACACTAAGGTCGACATTTAAGGTTCAAAATAGTACCTTGTATCCGTTAGAGCTTATGTTACTTGATGATACTGGTCATCCTGCCTATGCTGTCGAGAAAATCGGTGTGTCTTTGTTTATCCTGAGACCCTACACTATATCTAATTTAAACAGCTCCGGGCGAGGATTACGCACTTCCTATCGATGCAGTGACCGAGACCCGAATCACTTTGAGGCCTGATCGTAAGTGAATTCTGTTATAGGCTGTGATGCTACTGAATTCTGGTGAAGAGGGTTTTGGTTATAAATGGTCGCCTCCCATTCAGTGGGAAGATCTAATAGAACGACCTTCACAGGTAGTGGTTTGCCCCCACTCGCAACCAAACGAACCCGCATGGCGTCTGCAGGCCTGGGCTCAACATGACGTGAATGACCCTGTGACTCGGTAAATCAGCCGCCAGAATAAATTTGTTTTTATTGATGGCTAACTGTTTTTCTTTAGCAAATACCCTAAAATTGCGCTTCTTCTTCGGGCTCCTATTGAACTTGAAAACCTACTTCCATACAACATACAGTACAGGATTTTTGACAAAAATTTAGATCAGAACTGGAGTAGCTATCTCCGCCAGGGCGGACTCATGCCTGTTCACTCCGTTGAACTTCGTCATCTCGTCATGCTGAGCATAACCGTCCAAGATAACTGTAAGACGCCTTCTGGTATCGACATATTTATAGTGCCTTACCTTTTATGATAGGCTTCAAACCAAGTGATTGGGCCATAATCAATTCTGGCGCGAATGCAGATCTTGTTATAGAAAAACAGCTTAGTTTGCGCGACCCGGGGGAACGAAAACTCGAGCTTCGATTGAATTACGTGTAAGTGATGTAGTAACGCTTCATGATTAATGGCAACCATAATTCTATGTCTTGAAGGAGACACGCAGACTCGGGAGGCGCCTTCAAAGTACAGATTTATAGCCCGTACGTAGTCGTCAACAAGACAGGTCTGCCGTTCCAACTTCGCTCTTTGCGATCAACTCGTGCGGGAGTGCCACAAGAAGTGGCTGGAGAAAGGAGACCTGGTTGGTATATTTCTGCTTCCATGCGACAAGTTACTGACGACAAAAAAATCATCTAGCGGAACTTGCAAAGTCCACTGCATTTAGTAAGTATCGAGCATTACAGCGTTGTGCGATGACCACTTGCCTGATAGGAGTTACGCAGTGCTATCACATGCTCACCCTAAAGGTCATGAATTTGTAGTGAAATTCAGAGATTCCGCTTGGTCGCAGGTATTTCTCATATTCACTCACTGTGGCAGCAACTCATAGCATATTCATTAGACTCTCAGCTTCGAGGCTCCAAGCGCTGAAACTGCCATATCACTTGCCGCTCCTAAAGACACCGAAATTCATGTCGGCGTGTCATGGTGTGAAGGTCAAGGCAAATACAAGTTCTCCAAAGTGATTACCTTGACGCCTCGCTTCCTCATCAAAAACAAACTGGGTCAACCCTTACATTTCCGCGAAAAGGGTATGCCACCGAGTGAACGATCCTTGTTACAGCCGGGAGAGCGCGCTGCCTTACAATACACACGACGTGGTCATGAAAAACTCTTGACCGTAGCTTACTCCGGACTCAATGCTAGATGGTTTGTGGTCCAGAGACGTTTCATTCTCTTATCTGATCGAACAACGTTGAAGGTCTGCTCCCATCAATATTCAAGACATCGGTTCCATTCACTTTCGGTTATTCCCACCTGGCGAGGCGACTCGTGAACCAAGTCTGATCCGGGCTGACGTCGCCCTTGACGGAGCTACTGTCCATGTCATTCTCAATGCGGAAGAAGGGCCATGGCCATTTGTCATACATAACAACAGTGATTATGACATATCATTTTGCCAGATTGTGCGTGATCCATTTCATGCTACCAGACTATGAAATATGAACTTAGAGAGTATGACCAGGACGAATACCGAACTGAACCAAAATCAGATGCATCTGGACTCTATGTTATGCACAAGGTTGACAAACACTCGTCTTCGAACTATGCCTGGGATTGCCCATCTGCCCGAGACAAGAGGCTTCTTCTTAACATCAATGGCAAAGACCGTAGGGTTGACATTATGGAAATTGGAAGTCTATTACCTTTCAAATTTCCAGTAGGTGCATCGTTCCCAAAGGTGGATTCAGCTAATTTGCATCCACTAGACAGAAAGAGGCTCTCGAACTGTATCGCTAGATATTCGTGCAGACGGCGCCTCACAAGCGTTGGACGTCTCCAATTACCAGGAGGCGACTAGTCTCTATAAGCCAAAACGTCAGATGTCAGTTTCTCGGCAGGACACATCCGGAAGTGCTCAGGAGAGCTTTGAAGCGATCGCTGAAGATGAAATTCCTTCTTTGAACCTCAGACTTAACCTCGCAGGACTAGGAGTCTCATTAATCAACCATAAAATGGTTGAAGTTGTCTATGTGACTCTCAGCGGCCTCGACCTTGAATATACCCGTACGGTGACTGCACAGGCCATCACACTATCCTGTTCGGTCATCCAGGTGGATAATCAACTGCATGATGCCATATATCCTGTTGCACTGCAGCCTTCGCCGCTTCCCAAGGATGAAAGAATGACAACACCTCCGCCAGCGGTGCAAGCATCTGTAATCTTTTTGAATGATCAAGGTTAGTTTTTGGTTTTCTTTCCTCCTCATTGTATCTAATCAATCACCAGGTCACGGGGTATTCTTTGTAAAGTATGCCTCAGTCCTCTTACAGTCATTGACCGTGCGCCTCGACGAAGACTTCCTGTTAACTCTTTTCGATATGACCAAGCTTAAGAACGTATTCTGGGACGAAAATCAGCCGTGAGTTGAGAAGCTACTCGCTGCTCAAGCAAATCTGATGTTTTACACCTAAGAGGGGTTCTTATCGAACACCCAACAGATATCCCTGAGCCCGCCGATTCTGCTGGCGGACAAACTATTTATTTCGAGGTTTTAGAACTACAACCAATCAAACTCATAGTTTCATTCACGACAACGCAGCATGTCAACGCTGATGAGAAGTGTGTCATGCCATTCATTATGTGATACGGTAACTCATACGTCCATTTCCCTCTAGGATCAACACCAGCAATCCTCTAGCTCTCTTATTAAGGACGCTCTTGAACTTCTTGGGGAACGTAAATGATGCACCTTTCCGATTGAATGCTCTGGTTTTCAAAGACCTGCGACAAACAATTCCTGATCTAGAGCAGCGAATCCTGTACCACTACCGCCAAGAGGTCATTAGGCAAGCCCTGCGAATGATGGGTTTTGCTGATTTCATGGGCAATCCGGTCGGTTTGTTTGAGAACATCAGTTCTGGTATGGTGGACGCCTTCTACGAGCCATGGACGGGGGTGATCGTACACGGATTAAACGCAGAGTTCGGAATTGGCGTTGTCAAGGTATGAGACATGTGATAGTACATAGGTAGAGCTAAATGGTTAATTCAGGGTGTCTCAAGTCTGATCAAGAAGTCGGTATTCGGTTTCAGTGACAGCTTCTCCAAGGTCACAAGTAGTCTTGGGAAAGGTGAATCTCGTGCTATCCGTTTCAACTAAGTACTCAATTCGGATCACTTGCAGGTATTGCGACGGCAACTTTCGACAGTGAATGGGACAACAGACGTCGCTTGGCTCAAAGACGCAATAAACCCAGACATGTAATGTGTGTTTGATGAGGGTGTCCAGTATCTGCATCAGCTTACCTCTCTGATCGATAGCGATGGTGTGGCTACTGGTGCAGAAGCATTTGCAACAAGCTTGGGTAGTGGATTTGAGGGGCTCGTGGTAAGCCATCCGTCAATTATTGTGCTTTAGCAAGTGGCTGAACTCATATAGATGAAACCAATTGAAGGCGCCCAGACGGCTGGCGCAGGTGGATTTTTCCGTGGGGTTGGCAAGGGAGTAGTCGGGTGCGTCTTTTAAACCACATTCATGTTGGCTCTCTCAATCTCATATATAAGCAGTCTGGTTGCTAAACCGGCCGTTGGCATTATGGACCTAGCAACAAATCTCAGTGCAGGTAAATAGATAATGTGCATCCGGAATGTTTTCGTTGATTTGTCTTTGCATTCGAGGGGTTCGAAATACAACAACCGTCTTCGATGCACCTGCTCGAGACAGAATTCGAATAGTGAGTACCCGTATCGCCCGAAAAGAGTACGAAATACTAACTAGCCAACCCAGCCACGTAATATTCCCGCAGATGGTGTTCTAACGGTTTGTTTCATCTGTTTTCTATATAAGCCATTGTTGACGATGTTAATAGCCTTACTCTGCTCGAGAAGCTTTAGGTCAATCCTGGATGAAAGGTGGGCATATTGAGTGAGAATTCCTGCTGAGGCTTACATATTATTTTCCCAGATCTGGAACAAGGTCGGTTGCAAATATTTTCTATATTGACGCACTCATCAGACGACAATCCCAGGAACATATCGACAGGAGCTCTATGTAGCCCATTTCGACCTACCTGGCGGAGATAATGCGGTAATGTTGACTATGTCGCGAATACTCTCCTTTTGGTCAACCAAGTTGCGATTGGATTGGGATCTACCTTTCTCTCATGTGCGGGGAATAAGTATCGAGGATAACGGCATCCTCTTCCAGCATAAGGGAGGTATAGATCGTGATCGTTTTGTCTATATATCCGATCCTGGATCAAAGGCATGGTTCTTCGCCAAGGTTGAGCAGTACGTGAACTCATTATATCTAATGTGAGCCAACCCATCCTCATCAATTGTCCTGTAGAGTGGTAAAGACCTACAATGCTCGCCGGAACCTCAGGACAGACGGATAGCAATATATGCATATTTGGTTGTACTTGTGTTATTATAGATTTTATATTGCTATCCATTTACTAGTGTAAAAAATTGTTGAACAAAACGAATACCTCCATGAAACAAACCAAAATGTATAAAAGAACAAATCCACATGTTATGTTGGTAAAGAGCGTTGAGCTGATGCGACCTAGGAAGAATGATGACAAGGAAATGCAAAAAGAAATTCAGGTATGATACAGTTTGAACGAAAAAGAATTGTGGTATATATGGGCCATCTGCATGTACCGATGATGCCTAGGTCATTGCAATTTTGGCTTTCGACGCAGCTTGATGACGGGTTGAGTTTTGTATCTCCGAGACAGCAGGAGTCTCGCTGACAGTCGGGCTACGGGGCATGGCCGTAGCGGTCGTAGCGGTAGAAGATGCACGAGTCCGCGTCCATGACGCAAGATCTCTAAGCACCGAAGCGGCCTTCTGACCACTAGAAGTGAGCGAAGACACGGACGCGTCCCCCGTAGAACGGGCAGCCCCAGCAGCACCGTCGGAAACACCGTCCATGCTGTTCGTCTCGTCGTCAAAGCCGCGCGGACTCGTCGAGTACGCGCTCTGGAAGTCGTCGGAATCCTCGGTGCCGGCGGGCGTGAGGGGGTGCTGGACGGGCGAGGGTGGTTGTGGTTTTTTGGAGGGGAGCGGGGGGATGGTTCCGGGAGTGTTCTTGGAAGTTGGTCCGCTGGGGGCGAATTGGGTACGGGGTGTCTCCGGGGAAGGGAGATCCGTCCGTTGGGGTCTCAGCGAAGGCTGCGTCAGACGTGCAGGGCGATTGGGACGTGGAGGACGCTTGGAAGCGACCACCGTAGGATCTTGCTCACTCTCAGAGGATATCTTAACATCAGTATCCACCGTTTCTGCTGCCAGCGCGTTCTCAAGCTGAAAAGTATTATATATAAGTTAGGCCTTCTAGAGACAAACGTCAAAAACGCACCTTTTGCTGGATCTCCATTACCTTGCGCGAGATACGGTCACTCCGCTCGGTTATATTCTCGTCCACATTATTCATGCCGTCTCCAGGCGCGTCGTGCTGCGTCGCTGAGAAGCGTTTAATCTTCTTTGGCTCGAGATCAGCCTTTTCTTTTTCCCCTAAAGTCTGTTCGGATTGTTGCTGCTGCTTCTCCAGAGCAGTTTCTTCACTCTCCGTCTCCTCCGCAAGAGTCGACTCCGTGCCGAAGGAACGAAGTGCGCGGCTTCCACCTCCGCTAGTGATGCTGGATCGCCTAGAAGAAGGCCGAGAAATACGGGTCAAAAGGGCGGCCTCCATCTCGTGGTCATCGGGCTCAGACTCGGACATCATCATGCTATGCAGAGCATGCTCGATCTGGGCCTCAACTTCCGCGACCATAGCGGCCTGCTCAGCTTCCATCTTCACCATGTTCAAGCGCATCGCCTCGACTTCACCCATCGCAGCCCTGTGTGCGCTCTCAACCTCACGCAACTCTGAAGGGAAAAAAAGATCATAAGAATAGATTCATCTCCATCATAACACGGAGGTACTCACGGTCCTCCAGCCTCGCCTTCTCGGTAGTAGTGAGAGTGATCAAACTTGACAGTCTCTTGCTCTCCTTCTGCTCCTTATTAATCTTACTCCTAAGCTCCGCGGCCTCATTACTGAGCTTTTCCGCATAATGCTCAAATGTAATGAACTTCTCGCGCCACAAGTCAGACTCCGTCATGAGGAAATTGAGGCGGCGGCTCAGACGTCCAATCTTCGTCTCCAGGTCATCACGCGCGTCGACAAAGGCCGTTGCACGCTTGCGGATCGAGAGCTGCGCGTGCTGCTCGGCGGCAGAGAGCTGGGGTATACGTTTCACCATGCCAAGGGTGCTAATTCGCCTAAGGAGCGACGGTTTTTTGTTCTAAACAAAAGTCAGCGTGAACAAGCGAGTGAATGTGCTAAACACACTTTGTCCTGGAGCACAGCGTCGAACGCTTGTATGACCTTCGCTGAACTCCACCATTCGGGGGGCTTGATGCTCTCGGCAACAATGGAGGCCGTAGCGCCGCGCTTTGCCTGGATCTTGCACAAGGGGCGGAATCGTCCAGCGGGGAACGCCTCCTTGAACTCGGACGGAATAGAGTAATCTGGGTGGAAGTATGCGTCGAAGGCACCCAGGAGGATTTTGCGATACCTGTCGCGCTGGTGTTTCACAGAGACTGCTCCTTGGGGAGGTGCAGCACAGGCACTACGGGAGAAGAATCAGTGGGGAGTGAGATATGAAGGAGGTTAGAGTGGTACTTACACATGGTTAATGTCACTGCATATGCGCATGTCAATAAGAGCTATGGCTAAATTAGTTTTAGATCACTCACAGATCGCAGATGCACACTTCGGGTGAAGGCCTCACGACGTGTCTCGCTTCCGTACCCATGCCAATGATCCATGGACCGGGGTCCTATGAAAGTTAAGAATTATCACGAACACTCAAGCTGGTTTGCACCGTACCTCAAGATATATCTTCGCATCACGAGTATGGACGATAGGAAGAGCAATGCCATTCCAACCACGAAGCTCGACCAGATACTTGATGGTCGACACAGCGATGCCCAGCATCTGTGGGTGGCGTGACAAAAATAGAACTCGGCCTGTGGGGGATAGAGCGATCTACACGGGGTCAGTCCTCAAAATGCGCGTCAATTGCAGCCACACGCACCTCACAAATAGTGAGGATATTGTCAAGGGCGAGACATTGAAACAATGGGTACATTGTGAACTGATAAATATGGATCAGCGCTAGTATTCGCATTGTAAGAGTTTCAAATGACACTGACATTTACGTCCAGGAGACCCTTGCCAAAGTCGAGACCACCAGGGAATCGACAGATGACCTCAAGGCTAGCGGTATCGCCGTCTTTCTCCTTGGCAGAGGTCGCGTCGAGACGTACGATGTCACCTGCACGTGGGGCAGGGTGCGCAAGGATCTTCGCAATTTGCAGAGAATGTGACTGGACGTCCTTTGAAAAGCGTGCCCAAGAAAGCGTGAGATAGTCGCGCATCAGGTCGTAGATCGGGTGACGGGACACAAGAGCTACAATGAAGTGAATAAATGCTGAGGATACCAAGCTGAAAACACGTACTCAGTGCGTATGGAAGCCAGAAAACGGTATCGCCAGGGAGAAAGAGCGAACTGCCCCCAGGGCCACCCTGGCTCGCGTCAAAGTCACTCTCACTTACACCATCATACATGCTGTCTACGTCAGCCTCAGTATCTGGGTCGATCTCGCTTTCTGGCACATCTGTGCCAGCCCAGGGACCTTTGGCTGAACGGCTGCGAAGCAGTTGGGCGGCAGGAGAACCCAGGTCGGGGCGGACGCGGTGTTTCCTGGCTGAATTCACGGACGGTGCGTTGTTGGACTCTTTGCGAGCACGCGCGGCGTTCTCGAGGGAACGACGGATGGCGGCTGAGCGGTCTTCGTCGGCGTGGCTCCAGACTGTGAGACAGACACCGAAGTAGGGGGTGCTGTCAGCAGTGGCACCCGTCCCAGAGGCCGTTTTGACTTGGAGGGCATCCTGGAGGGAGGGCGGAGGACCGAGGAAAGTCGACGAGGGCCGGGGGACGATGGGGTCGTCGTACGGGCGAAGACCGAGGTCTGTGAAGGTGCCATTGTTGGTTGTAGAACTGAAAACAGAGGAACGGAAGGGGCCGCCGGGGACAGAAGTAGACGAAGAGTTCGGAATGTTGAAAGTGAATGTGTGGATTGTCGATGCAGGCTGTAGGGTGGATGCGACAATTTCGACCTCGCGAGGGAAGGAGAACTAATGAAGGTGAGAGATGGACGTTTGCGGTAAAGGCAGAGCAGCGTAGTGTAGTGTACATACCTTGAGCGTCTTGGAAAGCATTTTAGCCACGTCCTGCTTGGGCAAGGCACCTATGCCCAATGTCACGACATCATTTCTGACTTTCCTGCTTCGCTTTTTCGAGCCGCCTGCGCCGGGCGTGACGGTGCTACCGAGGACTTCAGGCCGCCAGAACCTGCCGACGGCGCCCTCAGAATGACGAACACCCATAATGGACTCTGCATCTGCAAGTTGCCAGGTGTGCGGAGACTTGCTCAGGCCTATGGAGGCAAAAAAGACCCTGAGCGCCATCGCAGGAGCGAAAGGGCGCAGAAGACTCACCAGACACGACGTATAGCGACGTCAAAGGCGTCGTGGCCGTGTGAGGAGACGAGGACTGCATGTTAGGCACTGAACGACTGGTCGCTATCGAGGTACGTGCAGAGGCAGGGATAGGTTCCATCGACTTTCTGTGATTATCAAAGAGTGAATTAAATATATGGGTGATGACTGATCACGAGGGCGCGTACCGGTGCTGGATGCCCAGGACGATGCTGGCCTTGTCGCGGCGGGGACGATGTACGACAGCGAGATCAGTGGAGCGATCGTCGTTGTCGGTGACTGTAGCAACGGAAGAAGTGGAATTCGCACGAGACTTGGAGGGGTTTGCCCTGGCGGTTGCTGCAATGGCAGCAGCGGGAGAGAGCGGTTCGGAGGACTTTTTATTTGCGCGCTCTTCTTGGGGAGGCACTATATTGAACACAGGACCCATGCTAACATCGACGGTAGGTGGAGAAAGAGTTTTATATACTATTTATCTAGCCGGCGTGCACAAAACGCCCGCCTTTTCGACCCCGCCGCCAAGCTATCCCGAGTAATTTTAAACGAGATCTCACTCCGATCCATATCACCGGACCTTTCCACATCATCTCCCCTTGTCCGTCACGCTAATATCACGACGAAACGGATGGAAGCCGCAATACAACCAGCTCAAGAGTCCCCACTCGTCACGTGACACGTCGCGTCCACAGGATACCACGGGCCCTGCTGATCGCCACGTGCTCTGCTCATTTCGTCTCCCTGCCAACCAGCATACCCCCAACAGCACAACTCTCCGTCGCCGCAGCGGATAGCTCTCTCACTGCAGAGCGATTAGCCATCCTCGTTTTAAGCAGGATCAGACTCCCATCACTCTCGCTGCTTCCATGGTCCCTGGCTGACAAATGACACACTTGCACTAGAAGACATCCGCTCCTGGATTATCTAATCAGAACTAGATCCGTAATTAGATCCTTAATTAAGGACTAGTGTGTCACCAGGTGTCACCCTTCCATCACGGCCTCTTCCACCCGGTCCGACTAATTGAACCAATCAAGACGGAAACTCATAGAAGCTCAATCAGAAGCATACGCTCTGTCCTGTCCGAATGACTAATGCCCAAAGAGAGCACACAACAACGATCGGCACGACACCCAGAACTCCTGATAGTATGATTTCAGAACAGCTGATCTCGACTCAGCACCGAAGGGGACAATATACCTTCCAGGTTAAATGTGCACAGCATCAGTATAATCTTCCCAATATTGTACAGGGTATCAACATCCGGAGTCACCCACAGCGGCATGGCTTATACTCGCGATCCGTAAGAATAACTGGGTGTCATTGGACATCCAGACCTCAGCGCTTTGTAGAAGATAAAGAGAATATTTGATCACAATGACTGTATTTGATCGAGGAAAGGTGCTTGTCAAAATAACCAGCTGATCAAGGCCCAGAGAACAACACCATCTGCAGAGACAGCTCAAGGCGGTCTTCCCAATAGTAGATGTCAAGTGAGTCCTCCACAGCGCATGGCTGAGGGTTGATATCCGAAAGAAGCATAACGGTGAACATTGAGGATACAACATCAATGATAAGACAACACCAACTGCACAATTCCCAAATAGCTCTCCCGTCTATGGTTTTGAAAGGATGTCAAACTGCTTTACGAGACTGAGGTTTGCATAGAGGCCGAACTACGACCCTCGGCTCGTGACTTAAGAAGTTAACTTGAAAATCTGATGGAACCATAGCCGGAGCGTCCATATCTTAACACGGTCAGTCATTACTTGAACACAAAATAAATATCAGCATACTTCAAACGAGTGTGATGATTAGAATATGTATAACACAAAACAATGTATTGAAACTCGCCTTATGACGGACGGCTGCAGTCGTGAGAGGATGTTGAGTTGTACCAGGGGAAAATTTTACTGCCAGACAGCCCGAGTGTCATTTAAATGGTCTTGAGAATGCGTTTGTCGTTTGACTGTTAACAGGTCAGGAAATTGATGTGAAAATACGCGCCAGTAGAGCGCTCGAGCTTCGGTGCTTCGGTGCTTCGGTGCTTCGGAATACACTCCCTTGGTTCTGATCTCCGAATTGGGAGACTCTAGCATAGTGAGGATTCCTAACTAGAAAACAAAACAAGGATTTCTGCACTCGGTCGCTGTCTGGTGGATGTACCGACAGTCCGACATAACCAAATTTTGATAACGGACCGACTCTCAGGCGTATTTTCCTTTTGAGAATATAGTATCAGGGTCAGGGTAGTGAGAAGTAGGCGCCAGTTGTCACCTCAGACCTGAGCTTCGTTAGGAACATTGTTTCCATGTACTAGTGCACTAGATCCACGGTGACGTCAAGGGACCTTGCACACATACAATAAGTGCTGTATGATCATGCTGCGGAGAGAACAACCAAACCTGTCATACGATTCAGCAACGGAAGGGTGAAATCAAGTCTTGAGAGCATCAAAAGATCCATATTAGAGAAGCAAATTATTTTTGTCGAAGATGCCTGAGTGCCTTGATATTCTCCCCCAATTCGATGGTGCCTTATGCGCTTAGACCAGACATATAATATATAATGTTTCAAAGAAACCATAGCATAGGGTTCACTGTCATCCGAAGATCATCGACCGCCCAGCAGAAGTGAGATCTAGAAAAACCCGTGATGTAACCAATAAGATGGAGACGAAGTTACCATGTTCCAGGAAGCGGCATGGCTGGCGGCGATGAATCCTCTTGAACAAGCTCAAAGTCAGAGACAGGAGACTGAACCATGGGCCGGGGTACGCGGTACAAGCAGCTTGGTCCATCAAACGCCTACAAAATATCCCAGCTAGAAAGCCCTAGAAATCCCTCGAAAGCTAAAAACCAATGATGAAAAGAGAACAGTTGTCACTGTGACTGTGACATGAATTTGAATAATCTGTTTTGTTCTTACACTCTGATTTAAAGCACCAACATAGTGCAATAATATCTTCAGCAATTTACCTGTATTTTTATTTGACACATTCAAAGCTATACAGCATGACCGTTGGTCGTTGAACATTGAATATATGAATGCTGGAGTAGAAGATCAATACTGCTATATGCATAGTATCAGTCCCCTGATATATTTGTTGAGTGAGTGAGTGAGTGAGTATCAATTACAGTGCTCGAAGCACAAGTGCTTATGGTGCACTCTAACTACAAAACAATAGTACTATGTGAGAGATATTTTCTACTGGAAACTGTGGCAGATGGAATACATAATGTGAAGAAATATGACAACTGGATTTTGTGAGTGTAGGGGGGAAAATGAGACCCCATTTATTTCCATGGTGTGCCCAAGTTGCCAGAATGTCACAGATGGCTCATGTCCGGTCCAGAATGGGTGGGCTGTCAGGGGACAATCTGTTTTCCTGACTGAACTGAAACCAAGGAGCAGAGAGCAAAGGGGCATGGTGTTATATCCGCGATATAACTCCGACATCCCGGACATCCGACATAGGGCGCTACGAAAGAACCCTACTCTGAACCAAGTCTGAGCCTACATAGTCACCTCCGAGTCCGACCAGCATCATTAACCTCAGACCTCGGACATCTTCCTTTCTCGTCGAACAATAGTCTTATTGTAACACCCAATGTATATTTCTCTTGTACTCCATTTTCGTTCATCTTATTGTTCTCTTGAACATTCCTAATTAGTTACAATAAGGATCGCATGTATAAATACCTCCAGACTTCTGTACTATACCTTAGTTCGAATATCGACTTAGTATTCCCACTCACTCTCTGAACTCCAAAACTTATCTTCTCCGAACCTCCGAAATAAAGGACTGACGATCGAGGAGGGCGCAACATTAAAGTTGAAGCCAATTCCTTATGACTCCAAACACACGACTCGGACTGACTTACATCAGCTCGGACCTGACGCGAACTTGGACTCTAACAGTATATTCGAACTCACACTCCTGATCGTCTATGAGACGCAGCGAACAAATCAGAGCCATTCAAACACTTAGAGTAGCTTTGGTACGCCATGCATCCCTGACCCCAAACTTACCTGCCATAGAACCCGACGTCCATATGCCACCAAGCCCTTCACCAGCCCCAAACCCACCATCGGAACACTCGTCAAACCCCCTCCTAGAACCCTGAATGCCACCCTCAGACGACGCTAATGGTGAAGCCAACTTGGCGGAAGCCATCACCATGTTAGCCAAACATCTGTCCAGCTCAAAGAAATCATCAGCTCGGACCAAGATTTGAGACCCCGACCCCTTCGATGGCTCCGATGCCAAAAAATTACAACCGTTCCTGGTGCAGTGCACCTTAAATTTTCGAGACTATCCTGACGCCTTTGACTCCGACAGTGCCAAAGTAACCTACATACTATCGTATCTAACTGGCACTGCTTTGGACTACTTCGAACCTGGTCTCTCCTCCAAAGAAGACCCTTACTGGCTCTACAATTATCAGGAATTCATCTCCAAACTCAAAGCCAACTTCGGCCCCCACGATCCAGAAGGAGAGGCCAAAGCTGACCTCGAAGCCCTCCGAATGCGTGACAACCAATGCATCACAAAGTACATGGTGGAATTCAACAGGCTCGCCGTTCGTGTTCAGTGGGGAGACTCCGCACTCCATCGCCAATACTACAACGGCCTACCCAACAGGATCAAAGACCAAATCGCCCACGTAGGAAAACCCGACTCCCTACTACAACTACAACAACTGTCTCAGTCGATCGACTCCCGTTACTGGGAAAGACACTCCGAAATGTCTCAGGAAGCCTCCACGTCCAAAGTCCCTGAACGTCTGAATGACAGAAACAGGGCACCAACAGCTCCGATCGCAAGTACGAGCACCAGACCTCTGAACCCCAGCCAGACCCCGAATAAGACAACCTCGGACATGACCACAAAACTCGGTAAAGACGGCAAACTCACGCCTCAAGAACAACAACGCTGTTTCGACCACAACCTTTGCCTGTTCTGTGGAAGAACCGGTCATGTAGCAAAGGAATGTCCCAAGTCAACCACCGCCACCGCCAAAGGATGTGCAACCACTATCATAGAAAGCACGACCGAGGCAATGATCTCCAAAGTAGAAGATACCTCGGAGTCAAAAAATCTCTAAGCAGCCCTTCGACTCCAGCATCAGTTAGGGGCTGCGCTGAACCCAATGATGCACCAATGGAGATGAGACTCAACGCATCTGCTCTTTCCAGTCTGAACTCCTTGACCATCCATCTCCACCTTGAAACCACCTATATTGACACTCTAATAGACTCAGGATCAACTCATTGCTTCCTGGACTCCAACTACGCTACAAAGCATCAACTCCGAACCTACGACATCACTCCGATTCCGCTACGACTCTTCGATGGCTCCTCCAACTCTGTAATTTGAAAAGCCACCGACCTCCACGTTCGCTTCCCAATGGGGGAGCAGCACACCATTACATTCTACGTAACTCCGTTGGATTCTAGTTGCTCGGCAGTCCTCGGACACAA
>QLPI01022347.1:0-26406 GCA_003314275.1 Chroogomphus rutilus
ATTCAAAAATATTTCAAAAAAATATATATATATATCCAACTTCTACTCCGAAGACCCAGGCGCATCCTCCTGGTCCGACCCATCGCCCCCCGAATCCCCGTCATCTTCTTTCTCCCTCTCCTTACCCTTCCCCTTATCCTCCTCCTTTTCCTTCCCCTTACCCTTCGGAGGTCCCGGCCAGTTCTCCCTCGGAGAACTTCCCCACCACTCATCTGTCTTCTGCGCCCAGTTGAACCACCGAGCCTGCTCAAGAATGCGGAGGTCATTCATGTGCACTAAGGCCTCGGCGATCCTCCGGTTCTCCTCTTGGATGCCTCGCACATCCCGCCTCAACCCCCGCAGCTCTTCAACCACCTCCCTCAAATCAACCCCGGAGGTGCTCGGACCCCGAGGCGGCCCCTCAACCACCACCTCCACCTTCTGCCTCTTCGGTTTCGGACCCGCACCGTCCTCCGAAGGCACCCTTCCTCTCTTCCCCTTAACTCCCGTCTCCTCCTCCCCATCATCCTTCTCCTTGCACTTCACCTTCCGATCGGCACAGATGAAGCACGAGGTCCCTTTCCCCAAAGCGGGCCACACGCAGGGCTCCTCCCGACCGGAGCAGTGCTTGCAAACTCGACCGGGTACCCCAACCCAGTCTAGCACGTCCTCGGAGGGCTGATGATATAAGTCGGGACGCAGGCTGATCAGCGTCCTTCGACTCGACTCGAGCGGACCGAGACCCACCTCCACACCATCCGCTCTGGCACTCCTCAGCAGGGAGTTCTCGTAGGCCTTCTGGGCCTGATGCACTCGGAGTGCGTGTTGTTGTTGGAGCGTTCGGGCTCGCTCCTTGTCCCGTTCGCTCAGACCCGACCCCCCGGGCTCCGCATTCGGAGTCTCCCTCCGAGTAACCACTGCCGACAAGTCCCCTTGCTGGGACTCGTCCTCCGCTATCGTGTAGAGTTCCGGAATTGTTAGGGAACTCTTTACGCTCCTCTTCCGAGGCGTCTTAAGACCCTTTTTCGGAGCCGCCTCCTTTCAGAGCTTTTGGGCCAACTCCTTTGCCTCCTTCTGAGTCTTCTCCTTCGCCTCCCTCTCAGCCTTCTCCTCGGCCTCTTTTTCGGCCTTCTTCTTCGCCTCCTCCACGGCCTTGAGTTTGGCCTCTACCTCCGCCTTGCGTTTGGCTTCCTCCTCCGCCTTACGTTTGGCCTCCTCCGCTTTTTGTTTGGCCTCCTCCTCGGCCTTCCATTGCTTTTCGGCCTCCTCCTCGGCCTTGCGTTTTTTGTCAGCTCGGACTTTCTCGAGCTTCTCCGACGCCTCCCGCATCGCCCTCTCAAGCATGGCCTCCTCGTCTGGGATCGGGGATGGCGAAGGCATAGTTGAGTTGCTATGAAAAGAGTCCCCCCTTATATACCTTATCACGACGCCTAATCACCTAATCTTCCCACGGTTACTTCCGTCACTATTAGGCGCCAGGACCTCGAGGCTCGGTCCTAACAGGGGGGCACTGTTATATCCGCGATATAACTCCGACATCCCGGACATCCAACATGGGGCGCTACGAAAGAACCCTACTCCGAACCAAGTCCGAACCTACATTCCCACCTCCGAGTCCGACCAGCATCGTTACCCTCGGACCTCGGACATCTTCCTTTTTCGTTGAACAATAGTCTTATTGTAACACCAATGTATATTCTTCTTGTACTCCGTTTTCGTTCGTCTTATTGTTCTCTTGATCATTCCTAATTAGTTACAATAAGGATCGCATGTATAAATACCTCCAGACTTCTGTACTATACCTCAGTTCGAATATCGACTTGTATTCCCACTCACTCTTGAACTCCGAAAACTTATCTTCTCCGAACCTCCGAAATAAAGGACTGACGATCGAGGAGGGCGCAACATCAAAGTTGAAGCCAAGTCCTTACGACTCCGAACACACGACTCGGACCGAGTTACGTCAGCTCGGACCTGACGCGAACTCGGACGCTAACACAAGGCCAGAAAATGTGAATGGCAAAAAGATATGGTCGAATTCCTTGGCTACATTCTACAAACCAACAGCCTCACCATGTCTGATGACAAGGTCAAAACCATCCATGACTGGCCCAAACCAAGGAATATCAGGAACATCCAGTCCTTCCTGGGCTTCACCAACTTCTATTGACATTTCATCTTTAACTATTCAGACATCACCATACCTCTCACTTGGCTGACATGTAAAGGCACACCATGGGCATGGACCAAGGACTGTCAAAAGTCTTTTGACCTGCTCAAAATGGCTTTTACCCTGACACCTATCCTACATCACTGGGAACCTAACCTACCTTTGGTTGTGGAGACCGACACTTCAGATTATTCCCTTGCAGCCATTCTTTTGGTTATTAATTCTGAAGGTGAGATTCATCCTGTCGCTTTTCATTCCCACACTTTCACTGCTCCTAAATTAAATTATGATGTTCATGATAAGGAGCTTTTTGTTATGACAAGGGGTAGAAGGAACGGGGATAGAGAGGGGAGGATAGAGGAAGAGAGGGAGAAGAAAAGACCGGGAGCAGGTATACACAGGTAGAATGGCCAAGGAACATGAAGAAAGAGGATCCAGGACATATAGATAGTTAGTCAAGAATGATAGACAGAATACCGATATGACTCATGAGATATTGTGACCTAAGATGGACAAATGATATGACTACTTATGTTAAATGCCCATGCAGTAGGAGGAGTAAAGGGGATACAGGAACAGGAACAGAGGATGAAACATGAAAGGAGAGCTGGGGATTAGTAGGAGAAATGTTTACTGAAGATATAGGAACAGACTTATGTGATAGAGAGTGGCATGCGACCATACTGTGGCATATACATCCAGCTATTGAGGAGAAGATGACGAGAATAAGAGGGATTTCTGATTGGGATAGGATTTTGAGCATGGGCACTTACCACTGACAGTGCAGATTTAGCAGCATAGCATAATTTAGTAGAGGGTACAGTCGGTGACATGGAGGAATGATCAAAAGATAGGGCGACAACCCTGCATCCAGATTGAGAATGCTGTTGCCACATTGGGAAAACATTCTATTATTATAATGTGGTCAATTTATGTATAAAAACTAAATAGATAGAATAATGAACACTAGTGCTAGTCTCATCTGTTTCTCAATCAATTGAAAAGCTCAACATCTGTGTGTGCAATTGAAGCTTCAACTCAACATATATTTCAACTTTAGGTGTAGTACATCGTACCTACACCATTCTCTCACATATGTCTCTACACACTGAATATTCTACAGTCTTTATTCCTGTACTGTTGACTGTGCACCACCTTTCTGAATCAGTGTCTAAAGCTATTGAAATATGCTGGCCATATCACCACATATATAGAGACAATAAATCACACACAAACAACAAAAAACATAGAGAATATACCAACAAAATTATGTGTAAATATACTACCATTTCCCCCAGCTTTTAACTAATACTTTTAGCAATCTTTGAGGTGTTTAAACACTGGCAGCACCACTTGGAAGGCTCCACTAACTCTGTAGATGTCATCACTAACCACAAGAACCTCGAATACTTTTCCACTACTAAAGTTCTGATCAATAGTCCGAATACCTTTGTTAATTCAACCTCACTATTTGTTTTTGTCCTGGCAAGCTTGGCACAAAAACCCAACGCTTTAACTAGACGATGGGACATCTACCCTAAAGAGGGAGGTAGCAACTACAGCATCATCAATCCCCAAAACCTTTGGCCAATTTTCAAGACTACTCAATTAGTGGAATCCCTTTGAGCTACCCAACTCCTCATCCTGACCTTACAAGCAAGTATTATTATGGATTCAGAAACCCTCCATTCTGATATACTCTCAGCTCTCCCTACCAACCTTATGGCAATACTATATCTTGGCACTCCCAAAATGCCAAACCCAAGGTAGACACAGACCCCAGACAGTTTCCTCAAATTATACATACTACATACAAGCAGGATCACATTCTCTTGGGACACTTTGGTCAAAACAAAATTCCAGCCCTGGTCTGCCATGAATACACCTGGCCAGGCCTGCACACTTCAGTTATCAAATTCTGTAAATCCTGCATAACATGTATGCAATCAAAATCACAGCAACACAAACCCTACAGCTTTATGAAACAACTTCCTATTCCCAAATGTCCATGGAATTCCATCTCTATGGATTTCATCAAGCAACTTCCTCAGTCCTTGGGATTCATGTCAATACTGATAATAGTTTGCAGACTCACAAAACAAAGCATCTTCATTCCTATGGTTGACATGATCACTTCGGCTGAACTGGCTAAAATGTTTGTGCTTCATGTCTTTTCAAAACATGGTTTACTGAGTCACATAACATCTGACCATGGAAGGAAATTCGTCTCCCACTTCTTCAGGTCACTTGGTAAAGCTCTCAACATACACTTACACTTCACCTCAGGCTACCATCCAGAAGCCAATGGCTAGACTGAATATGTAAATCAAACCCTGGAACAGTACCTGTGAGTCTACTGCAACTATCAGCAGGACAACTGGTCCAAAATATTGCCACTAGCTGAGTTCACCTTTAATAATGCTCCCAATGCTACCATGGGTATCTCTCCCTTCTTTGCTAACAAGGGACATCACCCGAACCTCACCATGCACTCCAAATGTGATCTCACCTCCTCTTGAGTGTGTGAGTTTGCCATAGATCTAAATCAACTGTTAAGTCTCAATAGTGCCGATAGTATGGATGGGAGTCGGCCAAGTCCTGCAGACTGATCAAGGTAGCTAGGCTTCAATGTACTCGTGCATTGTGCCCTGCTGTTCCATATGTGCCACTAATTTGGACAGAAGAAAGACCTGGGAGGGTGCCGAGAGTGTCAGCCTGAGTAAGGGACTTCAGACAGAAGGAGGGAGGACTAGGGAACGTGAACCAAGTTGATATTCAGAGTGAAGAACTATCTACATACATTTGCTACTTAAATAGGTTAAGAAGTGAGATGTGGAAGAGGGTGACATAAGGAATGGAGAATAATAAGATATGAAGAATCATGTGGGAGCATTGTCCACAGTGATCCAGAATAGAATAAGGAATGTGGACGAGAATAGAACAATGAAAATAAGATAATAGGAATGTGGCCAAAAATAGAATAATAGAGAGTGACCGAATATAAGACAATAGGATCATGGCCAAAGATAAAACAATGGTAAAATGTCCCAAAGTAGAATGGGTTGAGAAATAAGGAGTGGATGGGGTGGGATTAGTGGATAATGAGTGGGGAAGAGTGGATGAGGGATAGGACTAGGAAAGGTGAATGGTGAATATGCCGAGCTGAGACTGATGTACCAAGTGACATATGTGTGGATTGGTCACTTGTGCATGGAATTGGACTGATCATTTGGTTGGCACTGCTGAGTTACTATGCTTGGTACATGCAATTGACATCAACTCTATGAAGCCCTGAAAGAGCAAATAAGTCACACTCAATCACGGTATCAAATCTTGGCAACTCCCAAAGACTTCCTGCTCCCAACTTTGAGATTGGATTAACTGCATTCATCAAAGCTCAATTATTCTGCACCACTTGACCCTCTAAGAAGCTGGCAGAGAAATTTCTTGGCCCCTTTGAGGTACTCGCTCAAGTCAGTACTCATGCTTACACTCTTCATTTGCCCAATACCATGCAGGCAGTACACCTGGTCTTCTATGTCTCAATGCTCAAACCTGTGACTCCCAACTCTATATCCAATTGAGTCCAGTCTCTGCCTCTCCCAGTCAAAATTGAGTATGAGATAGCCAAAATCTTTGATTCAAAGATTGACCAATGCTGAAGACAATGTAACCTCCTTTACCTGGTCTATTAGGCTGGTTATAAAGGCACTGATGATGAGACATCTTGGTTATTGGTGACCAAGCTCAGAAACCCTCCTGAGATTGTTACAGAATTCCATCATGCCTACCCTGCTAAGCCAGGCTGTTATGGCCCATGCCCCCAATAAACCCATATTAGTCCCCACAACCACTCACCTTTTCTGAGAATTTCAGACCATTAAAAAGTCTGGAATGATCGCTTTCTGCAAATCCGTTATATCAACCCGAAGTTCTGAAATCCTGAACCCCTGTGATTCTGTAACCTAGGTTCTGCTCCTTTGATAAACAATGCACAGGATCATTGCATACCTCACTCCCTTGTTTTTCATTCTCTATTAGCCCCTTGTACTCCTTTCTCCCCCTTGTCTTTACTCGGCAAAAGATAGTACAAGGATTAGTTACATGTATATAAACCCCCAGTCAACTGGACTAATTGCCAGTACAAATATCAACTTAATCTGTGTCGTAGTTTCCAATTCAGTTCTGGTAAACTTTCTAGCTTTCCAAAATTAGGGACAGACGATCGAGGAGGGTGTAATACATAAGTTGAAGCCAAGTCCCTTTGACCTTGAACACTCGAATGACTAGTCATACAACCTAATACTGTAAATAGCTCTAAGCCCCCAGTGCTTCCTGTCTCCCCACCTTTCTGTCTCCATCCACAAATCTGCAATCTCTAGTCTCTCTACCATTGGAGTCTTGACCCCCCTCACAGAAACCCATTGGAAGCCTCTGGAAACCCTTCCGGAAGTATCTAGCTAAGTATCTGACATGTGGACTTAACACAGGCCCATGGCTAGGGAACGGCATGGGTCACCCATGGGTCAAATGTGGGTGACCCGCACCCGACCCATGGGAAACCCGAACCCATCAACCCATGGGTTTTTTCCCATGGGTCGACGGGTGTTGGGTGTGCGCCGCACCCGCACGCATACGGCGTATACGACGCATATGGCACGTGCGGCACATACTGCGCATACGGCGTGTACGATGCGTACAGCGCGTGCAGCGCGTACGGCGCATACGGTGCGTACGACACGTACAGCGCATACGGCGCGTACGACACGTACAGCGCATATGGCGCGTACGACACGTACAGCGCATATGGCGCGTATGACGCGTACGGCGCATACAGCGTGTACCACTCGTACGGCGCGTTCGTTGTGTTTGTGGTGTCGCATGCATGTATGGCGCTTTTGTTGTGTTTGGGGCATCGTGTTCCTGTCGGCGTGTGCACGTACGCGTAAGTTGCGTTCGTGTTGGAGTTGATGCCTCGGGTTGGGCCTGGGTCACAGGTGCTCGCGGCTTGACCCACACCCACACCCAAGGACACCCGACCCGGTGACCCGTGCGGGTTGGCCTGACCCGTGCATTTCCCTACCCATGGCCTCCCTAACCCAATTATGGCTCTCTATACCTTCTTGTATTTGCACAGTCATTTTAATAATTATTAATGGTCAATCTAGTTACAGGTCTCATTTCTATGACTTCTAAATACCCTCTTCAGTTCTCCTTTCTTCTGATTTCCTCAGTCCGTCTATTTTCCTTTTTATCTCTTTGCCTATTCAGAATGAGGCTCTCAAAAATCTCGGCATGTCTCACTTTCTTTTTCTTATGATTTTCTGTTTCTCTCTCTCTTATTTCTCTCTTGGTTCATTTTCCTCAGTTTCAACTGAAATTCATTTCAAAAGAAAAAAACTACTAAGACTCTTTCAGAGTCTCATCCCCATCATCCCCCTCCTCATTTCCTTTCACTTTTTCATTTCCATCCTCCACCTCCTCCACTTCCATTCCACCCCTCCCTGAACCCTGGTTGGCCTGTCTTGCTGGCTGACCTGACCTGAGGAACCTGTCCAGCCCTCCTGACTGAATGAAGGGACTTGGCCAAAGGCGACCAACTAATCTCACACACCCAGTCCTAGGCATCAGCCAACCATTTCAAATAATCATTCGACTCCTGATGGAGTTGATTCTGCTCCTCAAGAGCACAGACAAGCTGGTCCAAGACCACACTCACCTTCATAGGCACCTGTACCATCAGTGCCTTGACACTGTCCTGAACCCCATTGTTCCTGGACTACTTCTTAGATAGCCCCTCTTCCTTTCCCTTCAAGGCCTCATCTAAACCCTCTATCATATCTCTGCCCCTCTTTACCCCAACAACCGTAAGGCTGCACCTTACCCTCTGAGAGTTGCACATTTTGCAAGCTTCCCCAATGACTGCATGCCTCACAGGAGGGACCTTTTGACCTACCTGAGGGCTTAGTGGGTTTTGACTTAGAGGTTGTCAGCCAAAATTTGATAAAAAGAAATAAATTGGCACTCACCTTTGGGGGCCTTCCCCATCCTTTTTTTGTACCTCTTCAGTACCTGTACCCTTCTCCACTCCTGACCCACTCATCACTGATACTTCCTTTTGCTTCCCCTTATCCTGTGGGGTGCTCAGCTGATACACCTTCTTCATCAATTGCATATTGCAGAATGCATTAGCATGTACCAACTCAGCATCTGCCTTTGTGGCCTCCTCGACCTGTTTCCTCTTGGCCTTTCAAGTGGCAGCTTCAGCCACCCATTTCTTTTTGGCAGCCTTAGCTGCTGCTGCTTTATTTGCTGCCTTCTTTATTGCATCCTCTGTCTCTTCTGTTGCTTTTCTAGTTGCAGCTGCCTCCTTGTCCACCTTGCATCATGCTTTGGTGGCCTCTTTTGCCTCCTGCTTGTGTTTGCAAATATTACTCTGCCTCTTGCCCTTGTAGATTTCATCAGCAGTTTCAGCACCCATTTTTTGCTTGTTTAATGTTTTGATAGGGAAGATTTGATGGCAGTTGGCAGGAAGGCCTGGGAATTTCCCCAAACAATCTATGACATTACATCAGCACCTGGAACTGTATTTTTAAAACTCCACCTACCAGCTTCATGGGTTCAGCTGCTAAGAGGGAGGTACTGTTAAGTACACAACACTGAGCCTTGGTTCACTCGGTCATACCAGCTGAACGATCTCTACCATGTAATCCCACACACCAGTGACAAGTCATTTCTTCACTAGTATGTAGTCTCAGCTTGGTATATTTGGCTCATCATTCAGTCCACTTCCCTTCATCCCATCCTTTCTACCTTTGTTTATTCTTCTATTCCTGATCTCCCCCCATCCCGGTTTACCTCAGGACATTTCTATTGATTTATTTTCAGTCATAACCCTATTGTTTTATATTCTTGTTGTTGTAACCTGAGCAATTATTGTGGCAATGCAATATATAAGTAAGGGAAAACATATAGGTATTGTGGCCTCTTTAAAGAATATTCAAGGCCTATTTAACAAGCAAGGTGTCAAGTACATGTACCGAGGCCCGTTATTTCGGCAGTGCCGACCGAGCAACCATTCTATGTCCACTCCAAGTGTCCATGCTGCATGCATATCACTTGGTACATTGGTCTCATCTTGGCACATCCACCACCCACATGCCTACCCCCCACCCCTTGGTCTGTCTCACCTCGGGACTTCCTGTCCTTGTTCTATCCTCGGCCGCAGCCCTTGTTTTATAGTCGGTCACTTCCTATTGTCCTATCCTTGGCCACATTTCTATTATTCTATCCTTTATTGTTCTATCCCCATTTTACATTCCTTGAATCTAATTTTACTCATTGTGGACAATAGCCATATGCTCTGCATACCTTGTTGTCTCACATTCCTTATTCCACATGTCACTTCTTAACCTATATAAGTAGGACATGCATGTACATATTTCCTCATTCTGGGTATCGACTAGGCTCAGGCCCTTCTACCTTCTTCTCCTCTGTTAAGTCCTCGACTCGGACTGGCATCCCCATCATCCTCCCAAGTATGTGTCTGTTGCAAATCGGTGGCATGCATGGCAAGTAGGGCACAACGCACGAGTACGTTGAAGCTAATGCCACTACTCTTGGCCTGCAGGACTTGGCCATTGTCCGCCCGACCCCTCGGCAGTACCGAAGTCCATCAGTACCCAAAGCTTGACACAAGGGAACTTTGCAACAAATGAATGCCAGGCAGGCTTGGATGAAATGTGTGCTCAGAAAGGAAGCAATATGACTTAAAGAGATGTGTATACAGAATTCTGCTGGTGGGAATAATAGGTGGTGTCAAGTACATGTACTGAGTGTCTGGTAATTTGGCTGTGCTGACCGAGCAGTTAGACCATGCCCATACACAAGTGTCCAAGCCACATACAAGTCACTTGGTATGCCGGTCTCAGCTCGGCACATCCACCATCCACATTACCTGTCCCTACCCCTCATCCACTCTGCCTCATTGTCAGGCCTCAGTACCACCGAAGATATGGTTGGAACTGGCCAAGTCCTGCAGGCCAGTCAGGGTGGCTTGGCTTTAATGTACTCGTGCATTGTTCCCTGCCTCCTGTGCGTGCCACTAACTTGTAATGGGAAAAGATACTCGAGAGGATGCCGAGGGTGTCGGCCTGAGTAAGGACTTCTGAATGGAAGGAGGAGAGCAGGAAGGCATAAACCTAGTTGATACTCAGACTGAGGAACTATGTACATGCATTTGCTACTTATATAGGCTGAAAGGTGGAATGTGGAACAATGGTGGCATCAGACATGGAGAAAAGAATAAGGTATGATGACCATGTGGAGGTATTGTCCACAGCGATCTAGAATAGAACAATATGAGAGTAAGACACTGAAATATAACCGATAATAAATGAGTAAGACTGTGGGAAGAATAGAACAATAGGGGGTGGCCGAATATAAAACAATAGGACCGTGAGTGAGTGGCAATGAATAGTGAAGGTCCCAAGGGTAAATGGGCAAGGGGAAGGACAGGGAGTGGAAGAATGAATAAGAAATCGGAGGGTGGGTAAGGATAATGAACCAGATGATGAAACAAGGTACCAAGCTGAGACCACTCACTGTGAGGGATGATATGGATAAGGGTCAGTCGGTCGGTACTGCTGAGTAAATCAGAGCATTGTATTGTGGTCGTGACACTCATTCACCATCCATTAATCCTACCCCATCCATTCCTTATTCCTCAACCTGCCCCACCTTGGGACATCCTGTCCTTGTTTTATCCTCGGCCACAACCCTATTGTTTTATAGTTGGTCACTCCCTATTGTCCTATCCTTGGCTATATTCCTATTATTCTATTTTCATTGTCCTATCCCCGTTTACATTCCTCCATTCTATTTTTTCTCATTGTGGACAATACCCACATGCTCTGCATACCTTATTGTTCCACATTCCTTATTCCACATGTCACTTCTTAACCTATATAAGTAGGACATGCATGTACATACTTCCTCATTCTGGGTATCAACTAGGCTTAGGCCCCTTACCTTCCCTTCCTCCTGTAAAGTCTTCTACTTGGGCTTGCACCTTTGGCACTCTCCGAGTATCCTTTCTGTTCCAAATTGGTGGCACGCATGGAAAGTAGGGCACAACACATAAGTACATTGAAGCCAAAGCCACTGCCTCCGGCCTGTAGGACTTGGCCTCTCCCCACCTCATTACTGACACCTGACAGGTGGACATAGTAAACTGCATATGTAATTGATAAGAAAAGTTGAGAGTGTTGTGATTTGATATATAGATGAGGGTGGAAGGTATGACCAACAATATATTTACTTGTAAATACTCTAGCTAATAATGTATCTATCCCTTTTGTTCTCCAAATCCAGCTTTGGTGACTGTATGTGACATGTGATGCTCTGCCTCCCAAACTTCAACAGAGAGCAACTTATAGGAACAGCAAGTGACAATGACTGGTGGTGCATTTAGTATTTGAAAGGCAGTGGTGCTATTGTTTTCATAAAAGACAAATGAGATGGAGGCAGAGCTGATGAGCTCCTCATTGGGATTACAAACTGGGTTGCAGTATCTGTTACACTGATATGTCTAATAGTATGGTATGATAGTAATAATTCCCTTTGCAAGACTTGCTTCTTGGTTTTGTGCTAAGACCACCATTTAAAACAAGCCATGAGTAGCAGGACACCAGCACACTTATCTACAGCAATGACCTAGCAAGACTATGAATGTCTCCAAGTAAGTTACTAATCCTCTGATGTAGAGTTGCTCTAGGTAATTAATACCTAAAAGCCTGCGTGCACTGGTCCTTTTCTCTGGTGGGGTCTAGCACAGTTGTTTGGCACAGCTGGACTAGGTTCTGTGACTTATGAGTGGTGATGTATGAAAGAAAATAGATTTATTAGTGACGAGGATGTGATGTGATAAGGATGTCACCTGTGATGCAAATGTGTCACACTGACTAAGAATTGGACTTTGGCTTTGAACTTGAGTACAATAGTCTAGACATTTCTAGACTAGTCTTGACTTAGACTTAGAGACTTGACTTAGGACTTTAACTTGTGAACTTGTTATAACAGAGGTGAGCCAGAGGCCTTTTATATACAAAAACCAAGCAATAATGCGAAATGATGTGAGAGGTTGGCTATGTCAGTTGAATGACAAAGCACGAGAACAAAATATACAAAAGAGAAAACTATGGAGAAACTCTGGAAAAATAGTATAGTATCGAGGCTGCACGAATAGGGGCTAGGGGCTATGATAGGGGGAGACTAACCAAATAGGTAAGGATGATGAGTAACAATGAGAAAAGACTAATAGAATAGCAAACAGGTCTGAGTCAAGCCAAGAAAAGGGGAAACATATAAAAGAAACAATAAGGAAGTCCACTAATAAACATCTAACAATCTTGTTCACTACTCCTGAGGGGCCTTAGGATGAGTCAGGAGACTGAGTCATCTCGGAGTATTTCCAGGTCACAGGTAACATATCTTCCATAATTTCTCCAGTATCCAATCCAAGAATAGTGGTCTGGGAGTAGGAGGACTAATGGGTATATGATCATGCACTCTCATTTTGTATTTAAGAGTGAGTCAAATGGAGTGGGTGGGGTAATCAGGATGGGATGGTACCCTGAACTCTGCCTTATATTTCACTCTACTCCTATCACAATATGCTAGTCTAGATGTTATTCCAAGAAATATGTATGGTTCTCAGCTTCTGGAAAATAGACTACATCTCCTATTGCATATGACTGAGTATAGATTGGATGAGATCTTTTTCTGAGTGAGAAATGTACTGGGGGAGGTACACAAAGATAATGATGTGTTAATGGTTCTGCCTGGATATGTGTGTCCTGGGTGTTGTAGCATTGCATAGGAATGAGCTCTGAAGAAGACATGATGACAAATTGGGAGTCTGCCAATTGGAGTGCTGAATAGAATGGTTGGCTATGCGATGTGGTGACAGTGAAGGTGATATGGGATGAGTGCCGTCAGAGTCTAATTTGGAACATGGTTGAGATCGTCCGCTTTACTATCACCGAGCCCTGTGAATCCATGGCCAAGGCTTCGCTTGGCTTAGGGCATGATGTTTAGGCTATAACAACACTACAGACAGGTGTCAAAGATTAGAATTGTGTTTGATATTCTCTTAGTAAACTCACAATCAGCAACTTAATCTCTCCATGTATATTCAGTCCTGCTTTCTCATGTTCTGGTGCTGGCATTGCCTCTATCAGCAGACCTTGCTAACTCAACACCCTGGTCTCTGATTTTGATGTAACCACTAGGGAATGGCACGGGTTGGGCCAACCCACATGGGTCACCGGGTCGGGTGTCCTTGGGTGCAGGTGCAGGTCAGGCCGAGAGCACCCGTGACCCGGCCCAACCCACGGTGTCATGCGTGTGTGTACGACATGCATGCACCGCAGGCCCACACGGATGACACGACGCACGCGACATATGTGCTGTACATGCACGCACCGCACATGCCATATGCGCTGTACCGCAGGTGTGTATGACACGCACGTCCCGCACACGCACACGGACGACACACGTGCGCCACACGTGCCATATGCGCCATACCCGCTGTGCACACCGTACCCGCCGTATGCGCCGTACCCACTGTATGTGCATGCACCGCATGCGTACGGGTGTGGCGTGCACCTGACACCCGTCGACCCATGGGAAAAAACCCATGGGTTGATGGGTTCGGGTTTCCCATAGGTCAGGTGCGGGTCACCCACATTTGACCCGTGGGTGACCCATGCCATTCCCTAGTAACCACCCACTACCACGAAGGAGTATAATGTCACTTTCCCTCCAATACAAGGTCCACATCTTTGTCAAGGGAAATACATCAAGACTGGAAACAAATCATTATTAGTTAGCATTCTTGCTAATGTATGAGGTTGGATGCCAAGACCTAAACAATCTCACATTTTCTGCTGCAGCTGCAAATAGTGATATAAATATATTGACCTACCAATAGTACATGTAGTAATAACATTCAGTGTTATAGCCCATGCCGCTAATAAACCCACATTAAACCCCACAAACACCCGCACCATTTCCGGGACCTTTCCGACTGCCCAAAGCCTGAACAACTACTTTCCAAATTCCATTGTATCAACCCAAGGTTCCGCGTTCCCAAACCTCTGAAGATTCTGAAGCTAAGGTTCTGCTCCTTTGATAAACGACATACATGATCATCGCATACCTCACTCCCTTTTTCTTCGTTCTATATTGCCCCTTGTACTCTTTTCCCCCCTTGTCTTTACTTGGCAAAAGTTAGTACAAAGGACTAGATACATGTATATGAGACACCAGTTGACTGGACTATTTGCCAGTACAAATATCAACTTAATTCTGTATCGTAGTGTCCAATTCAGTTCCGGTAAACTTTCAGACCTTCCGAAATTAGGGACAGACGATCGAGGAGGGCTGTCAAGTACACGTACCGAGGTTCCGGTTATTCGGCAGTGCTGACCAAGCAGCCATTCTACGTCCACATACAAGTGTCCATACCGCATGCACGACACTTGGTATGCCATTCTTGGCTCGGCACGTCCACCACACCATCTGCCTGTTCCTCAATCCACTTCACCTCGGGACTTCCCGTCCTTGTTCTATCTCTGTGTGCAGCCCTTGTTTTATAGTCATGCACTCTCTATTGTCCTGTCCTTGACCCATTCCTTATTATCCTATCGTTTATTGTTTTATCCCAGTTTACATTCCTTGTTCTAAATTTACTTGTTATGGACAATAACCACATGCTCCACATACCTTGTTGTTCCACATTCCTTATTCCACATGTCGCTTCTTAACCTATATAAGTAGGACATGCATGTATATATTTCCTCATTCTGGGTATCGACTAGGCTTAGGCCCTTCTACCTTCTTCCCTCTGTTAAGTCCTCGACTTGGGCTGGCATTATCAGCATCCTCCTGAGTATCTGTCTGTTGCAAATTGGTGGCACACATGGCAAGTAGGGCGCAATGCACGAGTACGTTGAAGCCAATGCCACTACTCTTGGCCTGCAGGACTTGGCCATAGTCTGCCTACCCCTTTCGACAACACCCCTCGGCAGTACCGAAGTCCATCAGTAACCGAAGCTTGACAAGGGCGCAACATATAAATTGAAGCCAAGTCCCTGCGACCTCGAACCACTTGAACCACCTAATACTGTAAACAGTCCTAGACCCTCCAGTGCTTCCTGTCTTTCCACCCCCTTCTGATTCTGACTGTGAACCCGCAACCTCTAGTCCCTCCGCCTCCAGAGTATGGACCCCCCCTCTGAAATCATTCGGAACCTCTGGAAACCCTTCCGGAAGCCTCTAGCTAAGCGCCAACATGTGGATTTAACATTCAGCCTTCATGTCCATCTCACAGATGTCACACTATTCAAGATTTGTAGGCATTTCATAGTGAGCATTTGATGATCTTGGATAATTTATGCTATGCTTTGTATCATTGGGGCCCCACCATAAATTCAACAAATGAGGCATGGATAATGTTAACATGATCATGCTCAGTGGGAAGAAAATAGAAGAGCAAATTAATTGGATATGGATCATGTCTATACAAGGAGACAATGCTAGCCATGGAGAGCAAATTTTGGAAGAGGGGCACAGTGACAAACATATCATCTCTTGTGGACCTCTCTTCCTTGCTAAGCAGATCATAGAATGCCTTTTTCCTGGTCAGGAGAGGAGCCAGACTAGCGAGCATATCAACTATGTCAGCCACCTCCTGGGATGCATGTCCCTATGGGTGATAGAGTGACTCACAAAACTGGTCCAATGTTTAGCACTTTTCACTTGCTCTAAATTTTATAAACCAAAGAAAAATCTATAAAATCTGAGGAAATTCTCACAGATACCCCTACATTTCAGCTTTTGATTGGTCTCATCATATTTATGTAATAATTTTTATTGGCTGAGATATTTCAATTCTTTGATGGTGACTCATTGGACCAGTTTTGTTGCTCTTGTCTAGATGATCAAAAACTCATTATAATTAATATTTGGTATATCCCCCCTTTGCCTTCAGCACAGCTAAAACCCTCCTAGGCATACTCTCAATCAATCCCTGACACACTGAAGGCTCTATCTTGTCCTAAACTTCCTGTATCCTCTCCCAAAGCTCTATCATCCCTCCTGGTGGCTGATTGTACTCTTGTTAAGATCACATATCCAGCACTTAGCTAGTGTTCCTAGATTTGTTTCCAAGGGTTCCCAATGGTCTCCAGAGTTCCTTGTTTCCGGAGTACTCAGATTATGGAGGTCGGTTTGGACAGAGGAATGGAAGGATAGAAGCGCGCCGGGTTTCGGACTGTTCACGGTTTAGGTAGATTGACTAGTCATTCGAGTGGTGCAAGGTCGCAGGGACTGGCTTCAACTTATGTGTTGCGCCCTCCTCGATCGTCTGTCCCTAATTTTGGAAAGTCGGAAAGTTACCGGAACTGAATCGGAACTATGATGCAGAACTAATTTGATATTTGTACTGGCAAATAGTCCAGTCAAGTAGTGGCTTATATACATGTATCTATCCTTGTACTATCTTGTGCCGAGTAAAGACAAGGGGACAGGAAAAGTACAAGGGTCTAAATGGGGGGTGAGAACAAGGGGTGAGGTACGTGTCGGTTTAAGGTTGTCTAAGTGCGGAACCTTGTTTTCCAGAGTTGCGGAAAGTGTCAGGGTCGGATGCCATGGTTTTCCGGTTGGGTTCACAGAAAGTCTGTTTCAGAGAGTGGTCTGAGTCGGTTCATAACAGTATCCCCCCTTTAGGGCCGAGCCCTCGAGGTCCTATGTCTGTTGAAGTGGTGATTAAGACGGATATGATCGTGGGAGTGTTTGTGGGCATCTTGTAGTTCGTAGGTGCCAGTATCTGTTTGTCTATAAAAGGGGTTTCCCCAAGGTTGGCGGGTTTCCCCTCAATGGATGACACACGTTTGCAACGGACGGAAAATTCTGGGGCTTCCTCCCAATCCTTCCTGAATGGGGGGTCCCCGGTGGTTTCTCGGGCAGTCCTGGAAAGGGCTATGTGACATTTGAGGAGTATCGAGGATGAACTGGCGGTCCTTCGGGCTCATGCTATCGGAGATGGTTTTCCTTCTGGTGAGCAGGTTCCTTAGACATTCCTCTTCTTCAATAACCTCTTCTCCTTTGTAAGGGCCTGGTCAAGTCCCCATTTCTCAACCTCCCGGAAGCATCTCCAATGGTCACTCCAAGCAGGAGCCCTTCCTTAATAGCCTTGAGACCCGGCTGTCAGCCCAGTGGGTTCATTACCTGGGGCTTGTAACCGCATCCGCCGATGTACCTAGTGGACCGTTGTCGGAGCCGGAGGATCCGGGTGTCTTCGATTGGAATTCCACATTTGTTGCCCTTCTGGACCAGGTCCAGGAGGAGGTGGTCCAGTCTTGGGGTGCTTTGGAGGTGGCTGGGGGTCGTTTGGATGTTTTGGCATTAGTGTCGGATAACTGCCCGGAGGAGATGGCGCAGATCGTGTATCTTTCGTCCCTTTTGTCATCAGTAGTCGAGGGTTGGGTGGGGTCTGGTTTGTTGTAATATAGGGACTGAAATACTGAAATGCTATCTCAGTCTCTTGGAAAAGAGCTCATATTAGAAGTATTTAGCTACCTGAAATACTATCTAAAAGAATGGTCAACAATTGTATGAAATATGAGAATAAACTTGAACTCATACCTCAGTCTCTTGGAAAAGAGCTGAGGTCACAGAGTCACACAACTGTGAAATACAATGGCAAATTCAAACTCCTATCAAAGGCAGATATCAGAGATAATAATGAATAGAACCCATACCCTCTCTCTAATACCATCAGGTCCTGGTTGCTATGAATAAGGAGAAGAGATGTTTGGGCTGAATATCAAATCCTTAACACTCCCCCTCAGTCCAAATCATCCATTCCATCTCCAATAGCTTGATGGGTCAGCTGATCTTCTAACGATTGAAAAATGTAAGTGGTGGATGAATTTTGACAGTACTGAAAGGCCAAGGTGGTGTAAAAGGGTCGGAATAGATAAGCAAGGTTGTACAAGCACAGAGATAAAGGTGAGATATGTTCAGGCTGAACACCAAATTCTGAGCACTCCCCCTGAGTCCAAACCGGCAGGTGTTGTTCTAAGTGATCCAATGAATTGTCCATGTCACTGCCTATGACGGTCATTCTTGGTTTAAAGTCTTAGCAGACTTGGATCCAGTTTTAAGTCATAGCGGACTCCGGTCCAGTTTAAAGTCATAGCGGACTCCGGTCCAGTTTAAAGTCATAGTGGACTCCGGTCCAGTTTAAAGTCATAGCGGACTCACATCCAGTTTAAAGTCATAGCGGACTCTAACTCGACAGGTCCAGTTTATAGTCATAACAGACTCCAGTTTAATTCATCAGTTTATAGTCATGACGGACTCAAGTTTATTTCATCAGTTTATAGTCGTGACGGACTCAGGTCAAGTTCATCAGTTTATAGTCGTGATGGACTCAGGTCGAGTTCTTCAGTTTATAGTCATGACGGACTCGAGTTGAGTTCTTCAGTTTATAGTCATGATGGACTCGGGTCAAATTCATCATATCTAAATCTCCCCCTCAAACCGGAGGAAGGTCGGTCGGTCATGTCGTAGATGATTGCTAGTTGTCATAGCTGTGATGGACTTCACTAGACGATATACAGTTTATAGTCTTGATGGACTCGATCCTACATTCGGGGCGACATCAAATCCAAAACTCCCCCTCGAACCAAAAGTTGGTCAGTCACGTCGTCGATGGTGGTTGCTAGTCGTCATCCATTTTCACTTTTCTTTTGTTCTGTCTTTTTCAACATTTGAACAACCATTGTTTGTGTGCCCTTCATGCGGCCTATTATTGAAGGACCACTGTATATAGTAAATCTTCATCTGCGCTTCTGCCTTCTCTATCCTCGGCGTAAGCACTGTCTCTGGTCGCGTTCGCGGTCTCGCATGTGGTCATTGTTTTTCATGGTGTATGATTGAGGATCATGTTCATGACTGCACTCCCAGCCATGTTTGTGATAAGAGAATAGATGTTGGATGGGGTGAGCATAACCGTTATGGGACGAGAACGAGGACGAAGCTTGATGATCTCGCTCCTGTGCACAATCGAGAGTTTGAGGAAGAACTCTCCACCGCTCAGTCATATTGCAGTTCTACTAGTTCATTCTCTTGATGAACGTTTCTCCCTCGCCCGGTCTAGCTTCGTTGCACAACTGTAAGGCCCATGATTCACTCATGGAGAATGTTTTCATATTCCACCTAATTCTGAAAAATACGAGAGTCCTCGCCATCAGGTTCGATTCCCTATTCCGGCCGACGACGTTAAGAGTATAGATGTTCCCGAAAGCTTGGTCATCGATCGGACACACTCCAATGATTTTCAATCCTCCACGGGTGTTCACCATCAGGCTCCATTGGCTGCTCTGGAAAAGAAATGAAAGGACCCCAAAAAGCAGGGGCAGATGAACCTTAACTCGGTTGCAAGTAGCCAGCAATGGAAACTCCAAAGCCCTCTAAAGAATGAGGGTAATGACGGGGTAACGTGGTAATGAGGGTGGATATTTGAGTGATTCTTATGATACTTTTACTGGCGACAATTATGGTTTTGCTTGCACCGTTCGCGATGTTACCGCTGGCAATATCATTTGCAATCTTTGCAGCAGCACTTGCGACACTTTTGCTGGCGACATCTACGGTTTCGTTTGCGTTCTTTGTGGCAACGGTTCCATTCAGGATCTATGCGGCGATGGCTCCATTTGCATTCTCCCGTCGGTATACGATGCTGTGGTTCGTCGTTTCATTCAGATACCGCAACACCATATCCCTCTCTGCTCATAATCTCATGAAGTTGCATGCCTGCCGAGGACCTTTTTGGCTTTTTCATAGCCCTTGACCGCCGTCTGGTGGTACTCTACACTCTGCATCCTCGGCTTGTTCTTTATCTTCATTCCCCTCCGCTTAACCAATCCTCTGCCACGTGCTCTTTGAGCAGATAAGCGAACCTCCAGTTTCAAGGCATGTCACGCATTTCTTATTGCCGTGCCCCGTGTGTTGATTTTCACCACAGCTGCGGGTATCAGCTGGTTTTCTGCCCGTTCATAGATGTATCAGAAACTTGCGTCGTGGTGTAACAGGAGTCGATGGAACATCAGGGTGAGCAATCAGTACTGCAAGATCCTGCGCAGGATCTATTGCAAAGTCTCGTATGTTCACTCCCATGTCAGAGTGTTCCCAAGTGTGCAGAATCGGGTATGGCGATCAGGAGACGTCATAATGATAGTCCATGTGCTAGTATACCACCAAATAATTCCCATGTGTAACTCGGGGCAGCTTTGTCTTGTATGTTTGCCGAAACGTCAGGGTGTTCCAGCCCTGCTCGACAGTCTCGAGCTAGTCGTTTAGCGACTGAAAGTTGACACTCCACGTCGCCATCCTCAACACCTGCAACGTCAAGCTCCAAGCAATACTGCAAGACCACAGTGCCCTGGAGGTCTTACGTTCGCGCGCGCCGTCGTTGTGAACTTGGCATCAGCGTACGCTATATTAGGTATTGTGCTCCATGTGCCATCTTTGGCCTTGACTACCTCATTGCCTCCGTACCAGATGCTGTGCACGAGGGCCTTCCAGTGCTAGCTACCCAGCGGTACAGTGCTGTCAACATTACTAAAGTTACGGGCGTCTTGAGCGGGTCCGTTCAGCGATCCCAGCAAGGAAGCGTGAAGTTCTGAAGGATGTCGAGGTTGTTGTGATCCACAAGCATTGTCCGCGACCTAGCCTCCTCCATCTCACTCGTCTCCCCCGCCGCCCATATTCTTGTCATCTCCAAGATCTCAATCTATTCGGTATCACCACACCTTGCGCATGTAACTCTGTCCTCTCGCGGTCCTTGGTGGACTCTTCTTGTCTCTTGGGTCAGGTCTGGGCTGTTGCATATGCCCGTGGTAAGTGGAAGAGGCCACATATCGCCATACCGGTCGTCGTCACACCTGTTCGCCGGCAGGCTCGTTTTGGCCGGTGATGCTTCGCTCTCTCTTGGGTGGTGAGTTGAAATGTGATAAATGCCCACATTTGCATGTAGGGCTTTGTCTTTGTACCGTACAGTACCTGTGTATGTCGTGGCTGATTTTCGTGAGCGGACGCCACCTGCAAGTACATTCGCCATCTGTCCATTGGTTCTTTATTTCTTGCATCTCAATTGACTGCAGCTTGGCTGTGATCAACGGGTGCCACCCGTGGCTCAGTTCCAGGTGTTCTTGGTTAATTCCCAGCGTCACCGGGGCCCATAACCTGTTGTAATATAGGGACTGAAATACTGAAATACTATCTCAGTCTCTTGGAAAAGAGCTCATATTAGAAGTATTTAGCTACCTGAAATACTATCTAAAAGAATGGTCAACAATTGTATGAAATATGAGAATAAACTTGAACTCATACCTCAGTCTCTTGGAAAAGAGCTGAGGTCACAGAGTTACACAACTGTGAAATACAATGGCAAAACTCCTATCAAAGGCAGATATCAGAGATAATAATGAATAGAACCCATACCCTCTCTCCAATACCATCAGGTCCTGGTTGCTATGAATAAGGAGAAGAGATGTTTGGGCTGAATATCAAATCCTTAACATGGTTTGGGCGTGTCACCCGCAGGGTCCATGGTTCCCAATGATAGCAAAGTGTCTGAGGATCCTGTCCTCTAATATACGTCTAGCTTGAATGATTAAATGGCTTTATTGTTTTGATAAGTTATGGTGTCTGGTCGGTAGTGTTTTCTTCTATGGGCCTAGTTTGAGTGGGTACACACGGTGAAAGTCAGAGACTACTTCCATAGCGTGTGCCAACTCCGTTGTGGGAAGCCAAGAGGTTTCTTCTTCCATTCCTTCGTACCCGGCCCATTTAACTAGGTATCTGAGTTGACAGCCATGGCATCGGTCAATCTTTGAATCCAGGATTTCCACTATTTCGTACTCTGGCTCCCCGTCGATTTCAACTGGTGGTTGAGGGGGTATCATTGGACTGGGGAAGGTATTGGGGGTTGATGGTTCTAGCATGGATACGTGGAAAACAGGGTAGATCGACTGCATGTTTTTCAGGAGATGGAGGGTGTAGGATACCAGTCCCACCTGAGCTATGACTTCGTAGGGGCCTAGGTGTTTATCAGATAATTTCCAGGATGGTCTCGTGGTCCGGATGTTGTCCAATTTGAAGAAGACTCGATCCCCGATCTTGATTTCCAGTGCTTGGGTGCGTCATCGATCTGCAGAGGTGGCGTACCGTTGTTGGGCGGCAGCTATGTTTTCAGAGTTCCTGGTGTAGCTCGTCCAGATTTACCGCGAAGTCGTGTGCCCTGGAGGAAGCTAGGTCCCATTCGGGGTGGAAAGTGATGTCTGGGTAGTATCCTTTATTGGCAAAGAAGGGAGAGATACCGGTCGTGGCATTGGGGGTGTTGTTGTAGGCAAACTCTGCGATCGGGAGGAGGTCCACCCAGTTGTCCTGCTGGTAGCTGCAGTATACTTGGAGGTACTGCTCCAGGGTTTGGTTCATTCGTTCCGTCTGGCCATCTCCCTCTGGATGGTAACTGGAGGTGAAGTGCAGCCTCATATCCAGGGCCTTTCCCAGGGACCTGAAGAAAGAGGACACAAACTCTGTTCCGCAATCCGAAGTGATGTGCGATGGCACCCCGTGTTTGGAGAACACATGGAGCACGAACAGTTTGGCCAGGATGGGGGCTGTAATGGTGTCGTGGGTGGGGATGAAGATGGACTGTTTAGTGAGTCGGTCCACAACGACGAGGATGGAGTCAAAACTGGCTGATAGGGGTAGCTTTTCAATGAAGTCCATTGAGATGGAGTTCCATGGTCGTGTAAGAACTGGCAGCTGTTTCAGGAGGCCGTATGGTCGATGTCTTTGTGATTTGGCCCGCATGCACATCGTGCAGGATTTGACGTAGGACTTGATCGTTTTTCAAAGTTCGAGCCAGGTGTATTCCCATCTCACAAGGTCCAGTGTTCAGTTTTGCCCGAAGTGTCCAGAAATGGGGTGGTCGTGCTTGTTCTGTAGGACCCGTAGGCGAAGGTCTCCGCTATCGGGCACATAGATGCATTGGTTAAGGAGGAGGAGACCGTCCGGTGAGGCTGACCATTTCCCATCAGGGTTGTCAAACTTTCCTGATGTTTCCGCGTCGTTCTGGGTCGCTGCGTGGATGTCGTTATGAAGCCATTCCGTGTCCATTATTGTGACTGCTCGGAGCATAGGGAAGTATAGTGATGTGGCCCAAAGGGATGAGACCAGTTGTTCTGTGGTGAATATGGGTCGGAGGTTGTGGGGGTTGACTGTGTCATAGCTGTTCCCTCCCTCCTTTGGGTAGACATCCCACTGTCTAGTTAGTGTGTCTGGTTTGGCTCCGAGGTGTCCGGGGCGGAAGCGGATGATCATGTTGAACTGTGAGAGAAATTCCGACCAATGGACCTGCCAGCGGGTGAGTAGCTTGGTTGTTAAGAAGTATTCCAGGTTTTTATAGTCCGTGACTACATCAACAGGGTCGGGGGACCCTTCCAGGTAGTGTCGCCAAGTTTTGAAGGCCTCGTAGATCGCGAGTAGCTCCTTATCGTGCACATCATAGTTTAGCTCTGGCGGTGTGAACGTCCAAGAGTGGAAAGCGATCGGATGTATGTCATTGTCCATAGGGGAGACTGTCGATGAGATGGCTGTGAGGGCATAGTTGGAGGCATCCATCTCGATGATGAGATGGGAACCGGGAATCCATTGGCTCAACACAGGGGCCGTTATAAAGGCTTTTTTGAGGGTTTTGAAAGATGTCCTGCAGCTATCGGTGAAATTCCATGGCATGTCTTTCTGTGTCAAACGGGTTAGTGGGATCGTGATGTCGGAGTAGTTGAAGATGAAGCGCCTGTAGAAGTTTGCAAATCCGAGGTAGGACTATATGTCCTTGACCTTACACGGCTCCAGCCAATCCTGAATTACTTTGATCTTGTCATTAGCCATGGTGAGGCCGTTTGGGGATAGGATATATCCTAAGTATTCCATGGTGTCGGTGTGAAACTGGCATTTGTCAGCAGGGGCGTACAGGTGGTTTTTTTGGAGTTGCTTCAGTACTTCGTGTACATGTTTCCTATGTTCTTTGAGGTTGTCAGAGTATACTAAGATGTCGTCCAGGTAGACCAGCACTGATATGTTGAGTAGGTCGGAGAAGATGTTGTTCATGAGGCATTGGAAGGCTGCCGGGGAGTTGCTTAGTCCGAAGGGCATAACGCACCATTCGAAGGATCTGTATCGGGTGCAAAAAGTGGTCTTCCATTTGTTGCCTTCTCGGATGTGGACAAGGTGATAGGCATGTTGCAGATCTATCTTCGTGAAGATCCTGGCCTTGCGGGGTCTGTCGAGTAGGTCCGAAATGTGGGGTAATGGGTACCGGTCTTTTTTTGTGATTTTGTTGAGTCCTCTGAAGTCAACACATAGTCGGAGGGAACCATCTTTTTTTCTAGCGAATAGGACGGGTGCTCCACCTGGCAATTGGGATGGACGGATAAAACCCATGGATACGTGTTCGTCTATGAATTCTCGCAGTGATTTTAGTTCACTCTCTGACAGGGAGTAGATCGGACCGAAGGGAGGGGAGGTTCCCTCGTCGAGTTCTATCCTTAAGTTGTAGGGTCGGTGTGGGGCCAAGGTGTTGGCTCGCTTTTTACTGAAGATGTCCTTGAACTCATGGTATTTGCCTGGAACATTGGTTAGGTCTACGGGACCGTCTTTGTTTTTGTCCAGATCGGAAAGGAGGAGCTGGAAGGTTTGGGTTCCTTCCATCTTGGAGATGCAGGCGAATGCTGCTGCGTTGACCAGTGCAACTTTGGGTGCGACGAGCATTTTCTTCAGAGGGTCGGAAGGACGTCGTGTGGGGGCTATGGTTTCTGGTGGTTTCGGGGGGTTGGATGGTGACGGAGTTTTGAACGATATACTACCCAATGCCCAATCAATCGACGGATTGAAGCAGGTGAGCCAGTTGTGTCCTAGTACTACCAAGCAGCTTGAGTCTAATGGAGTTACGAAGAAAGTTACGGAGTGTTGTTCCCCTTGGGGGAACCAGATCGGGAACTCGACAGTTTTGCATATCGAAGAGTTCGAGGAGCCGTCGAAAAGTCTCAGTGGGATTGGTGTTATGTCGTGGTGCTGGAGGTTGTGTCTCAATACTAGTTCTGAATCGAGGAAGCAGTGTGTTGACCCTGAGTCGATGAGGGTCTTCAGGCTGTGGCCCGGCAGGGAGTCAGAGGTCAGATGAATGGTCAGCAAATTGGGGCTTGAGAGGGCGGATGCATTGAGCCTAAGCTCTGTTGGTGCGTTGATGGTCATAAAACCTTCTGTGGTCGGGTCTGGTGTCTTCTCGAATTTTTTTGTGGTAGTGCGTTCCATGGCAGCTGCGGAGGAGGGTTTGGGGCAATCCTTTGCTAGGTGACCTTTCTTTCCACAAAAGAAACAGAGGTCGTTTTCAAGATGGTGCTGTCGTTCCTGTGCGGTGAGTTTTCCGTCTGTGCCAAGTTTGGGCAAGTGTTGTTTGTCCGACATCTGGTTAGCTTCTCTGTCATTTCCTGATTTCTGTTCCCAGTATCGGGCATCAATGGTCCACGATAGAAGACGGAGTTGTGTTAGGAAAGGGGGTTTCCCTACCCTAGATATCTCGTCTTTGATTCTTCTGGGTAGCCCTTTGTAGTATTGGTGGCGGAGAGCTGAGTCATCCCAGTGTGTGCGGGCAGCGAGGCGATTGAATTCAACTATGTAGTTTGTGATTGTAAAGCCCACAATACCATGCTCTGATTTACTCGGCAGTACCGACCGACCAACCCTTACCCATATCAACCCTTACCAGTGTGTGGCCTCGGCTCAGTACATTCGGTTCATCATTTGGTTCACTTTCCTCATCTCACCCTCTCTATTCATTGTCATTCATTCATTCCCTGTCCTTCCCCTTGCCTGTTTACCTTCAGGACATTCACTCTTTGTTGCCACTCAGCAGTGGCCCTATTGTTTTATGTTCGGCCACTCCCATTGTTCTATTCTCACTCACTCTTTTGTCCTCGGCCATACTTTATTGTTCTATTATCATCCACATTCCTTGTTCTATTCTTGATCATTGTGGACAATACCTCCACATGACTTTTCATACCTTATTGTTCTCTATTCCTTGTGCCACTCTGTTCCACATCTCACTTATTAGCCTA
>QLPI01022371.1:0-19601 GCA_003314275.1 Chroogomphus rutilus
ATATCGGTGTCTCTGGGTTCATTGGACAGTTTGCGCAGAATGCCGATCTCACGGTCCGTTTTTGTTCAGTCAAGCTTCGATGTCTGTATTGACTGATGTTTCGTTGTCAGAGCTTCCTTGAGGCTTTCCGTACCAATATTCCCTCGACGACCTCATTTGCTCTCCAAAGTGTCGATGGAGGTGTCAACCCCCAAGGTGTTGGTTTTGCTGGTATCGAGGCTGTACGTTTCTTTCAGTCGCCCTCATATATACCCCCAACATTTTGCAACCACCATTTTGCATAGAACTTGGACATTCAGTATACTGTTGGTGTAGCTGGCGAAGTACCAGTCACATTTATATCTGTTGGATCAGCTACCTTGGACGGCATTGATGGCTTCCTAGACATTATCAACTTCCTCCTTATCCAGGTCTCACCTCCTCAGGTCTTGACGACTAGCTACGGGTTCAACGAACCAGCGATTCCCCCCCCTATCGCATTGTGGGGATTCTATCTGCTCAATATCTCCTCACGAACAATGCTAACACCCTATTGCAGTTGTTTGTGTAATGCATATATGCAGCTCGGTGCCCGTGGTGTCTCTGTTTTGTTCTCCTCGGGTGATGGTGGAGTGTCGGGCTCTCAGGCACAGTCTTGCACTACTTTCATTCCAACATTCCCTTCCGGATGCCCTTTCCTGACCTCTGTGAGTGATGTCGGAAGTTTGTCGTAGCGGAGCTCAGCTAATTCATATAGGTTGGAGCTACCACTGGTATCAACCCAGAGTCGTCAGCAAACTTCTCTTCTGGAGGGTTTTCCAATTTCTTTGCAATGCCCTGGTATCAAACGTCGGCCGTATCTGGATACCTCACCAAACTCGGCAGCACCAACGCTGGCTTGTTCAACATAGTCAGTCCTTGCTAAGAAGTTCGTTCCATAATATGGTGATAATGCTACATGTAGGCTGGTCGTGGATTCCCTGACGTCTCCGCTCAAGGGGAAAATGTGGCGATCTTCAACGGAGGACAGAAAATGACTATTGGGGGGACATCTTGCTCTTCCCCGATCTTTGCGAGCACCATCGCATTGCTCAATGCTGAGCTTATTGCGGCCGGGAAGCCCGTGCTCGGATTCTTGAACCCCTTCATTTATGCGAACCCCGGAATGTTCACCGACATCACGACGGGTAGTAATCCAGGCTGCAACACCAACGGTTTCCCGGTATGTATTGATGTGATGTTGTGAGTTTTTGCGGCGATTAATCCTCAGTTTTCTAGGCTACTACGGGTTGGGATCCGGTGAGTTGGGTATATCTTTGACTTGTCCGTTTCTCATTTGTCTCCAAGGTCACTGGACTCGGTTCTCCCAATTATGCTTCTTTCAAAGCTGCGCGTTACCTCTGGATATGATTTCCCTGCACCATGCCTCAGCGGCCGTACAAAAGGTAGCTCTTGTTAAGATAGGTGTCAACTGGATCCAGCACCACATTCGGTCACTTATTGCACCTCTAATAATAAAAAATCGATGTTTGACATCATTTTGGAACCTAGTAACACCTCATATGTATCGTATCACACTCTAGTAAAGAGTCTATATTTAGCTCTTGAAATGACTGAGAACAGAGGGCAAAAATGTTAAATAGTCTGGATTATTGTAATATGAGGAAGTGAGGCGCATATATAAGGGAAAATAGAATGACACAAAAAATGGATAAGGAGTAAAGATTTGTTATATATGAATGATAATATTTGAGTGAGTACATCAACGGATAAGGATAATGATTTGTTTATGTTTTGATGAATAAGCGCTCAACAGTGCACAAATGATCAACATATTTCTCAAATGTAAATTCAACACTCATTGCAATTCCTTTGGACTTGTCACATATAATTATAAGTTCATATGGCAAATAATATCTACTATTAAATGCTACATATATTAACCTATACAGTTCTTCCACACTGTCAGGCACCGGGAATGCCAACGATGCGTAAGCCAAGCACTATTGCAATAGTGCCAACTTCAGGATGCGGGCGGGAATCGGCCAAGTCCTGCAAGCCAATCGGAGTGGCGTGGCTTCAATGTACTCATGCATTGCACCCTACTTTCTATGTGTGCCACTAATTTGGAACAGACGAGATACCTGGGAGAGTGCCGAGAGTGTCAGCCCAGGTAAGGGACTTCAGATGGGAGAAGGGAAGACAAAAAGGTATAAACCTAGTCGATATCCAGAATGAAGAACCATCTACATACATATGCTACTTATATAGGTTAAGAAGTGAGATGTAGAGTCAGGGTGGCATAAGGGATGGAGAACAATAAGGTATGGAGACCATGTGGAAGTATTGTCCACAGTGATCAAGAATGGAATAAGGGAATGTAAACGAAAATAGAACAATGAAATAGGATAATAGAAATGTGGCCAAGAATAGGATAATAGAAAGTGGCCGAATATAAAACAATAGGGTCATGGCCGAGGATAAAACAATAGTGAAATGTCCTGAAGTGTAACGGGCCAAGAAATAAGGGATAAACAGGGTGGGAGTAATGGATAGTGAATGAAAGAGGAGTGGATGAGGGATAGGAATGGGGAATGTGGATGGTGAATGTGCCAAGCTGAGACCGGCGTACCAAGTGACATATGTGTGTGTCAGGCCTCGGAATTGCCAACGATGCGTGGGCCGAGCATTATAGTAATAGTGCTGGCTTCACGATGCTGGTGGGAAGCGGCCAAGTCCTGCAGGCCGGTCGTAGTGGCTTGGCTTCAACATGCTCGTGCGTTGTGCCCTACTTTCCGTGTGTGCCACTGATTTGGGACAGAAGAGATACCCAGGAGAGTGCCGAGAGTGTCAGCCCGAGTAAAGGACTTCAGACAGGAGGAGGGAGGACAAGAAGGCGTAAACCTAGTTGATTTCCAGAACAAAGAACCATCTACATACATTCACTACTTATATAGGTTAAGAAGTGAGATGTGGAACAGGGTGGCACAAGGAATGGAGAACAATAAGGTATGAAGAACCATGTGGAGGTATTGTCCACAATGATCAAGAATAGAACAAGGAATGTGGATGATAATAGAACAATGAAAATGACCGAGAACAAAAGAGTGAGTGAAAATAGAACAATAGAAAGTGGCCGAATATAAAACAATAGGGCCACTGCCGAGTGACAATGAATTGTGAGTGTCCCGAGGGTAAACGGGCAAGGGGAAGGACAGGGAATAAAAGAATAATAAAGAATAGGAGGGTGGGATAGGGATAATGAACCAAATGATGAACCAAATGTACCGAGCCGAGGCCATACACTGGTGAGGGATGATATGGGTAAGGGTCGGTCGGTCGGTACTGCCGAGTAAATCAGAGCACGGTATCATGGACTTGACAGTGTGGCTTGGTCACTTGCATGTAGAATTAGACTGATCGTTTGGTCAGCACTGCCAAGTTACCGGGTACTCGGTTCATGTACTTGACACACACTTGACTTCCACTGTAGCTACATTAACAATACTCCAAAACTATGTCCATTACATGTATCACATCTATCACATCCATCACATCTATCCCACCTATATAATAGACATCTGTGTCCCTGCACAGGCAATACCTCTACAGCTGGACATTCATTGTCTACCTGACTAGAGAATAAGATGAACTTAGTATAGGATAAGTATACTTCAGAGCCAGGCACCTGGGCCTCAGACTTGGTACCAGAAAGTTAGCTCAGATAACTCTGAAAATGCATAGATTAGTAAGTGAGCACACAGACTGGTTATACAGAAAGTATATACAGAGCAGTAGAATCTTGAGACCTCCTCTTAAGGATTTCCCCTGCTTAGGTGAGAGATTCATACTGTACTTAAGTAATAGTTATATACAGTTAAGGATTTCCTCTATTAGCTCTGTGAGACAACTCTGGAATTTCTCAGATCATTGCCCTTACAGGTCACATTGTGAAGGTGAGTGTTATAATGTAAGGAAATGAGGTAGTCATAATTCAAAGTATATCTCCCAAGGTCGAAGCAATGGCGAGGTTTGGAATAGGGTTTGGCTTCAAATTGTGTGATGCACCCACCAGACCACACTGGACCCTAATTTCATAAAGGTGAGAACGGAAATGAAGTCTAAGATGAATGGAAGAAGCTTAGTTGAAATCTTAGTTGATTATCTGACTGAAGAATGGACTGCTGAATGTACAAAATCTTTATACTACTTTCAAATCTAGGAGGAGTTGACTAGATTCCTATAATAGATAAGAAAGTCTGAGGATCGTGAAAAGCGAGAATAGAATACTATGTCCCAATCTTGATCTCCTCCATGACATTGAGAGGTGATGTGTCCCCCCAATTCCCAACAGAGTTACCCTATAAGGAACATAGTAACAGATTGGATATCAGAGATAGAGTGGAATTGCAAATAAGGAAAGTGGAGCAGAACATAATAGGAAAATATTAAATGTAATAAAGTCAAGATGGATGTGCAAGCATATGGGGATGGACGTAAATGAGTAGAGCATATTGAATGATGCATGTGACGCCAAGATGGATACATGAGGTGCATTGAATTTGAAGGCTAAGGAGCATATGGTTGAATAGGCAAGTGAGGGCAGAGTTAGGCTGAATGGGCTGATTTGAATAGTCGGGCATGCTGGCGTAATGGTTCCTAATAGTAAGAGAGATTGTTGAGCTTATTCTTGAACTTCTTCAAATGGGACAGTTTGAAGTTCCATAATCTGTATGAGTAGGGCACTGGCTTTAATATTAGAACAGTGTCTGTCAGAAGATAATTGTCAGGGGATGACCCATCTCTCTCCCCAAGCTGAGGGCCAGGAGAGTCTGAGTTACTGTTATGATGTAAAGGAATGACATAGTCGTAATAAATGTAATATCTCCCAAGGTCGAAGCAATGGTGAGGTTCTGAATAGGGTTAGGCTTTAACTTGTATGTTGTGCCCACCAGATAGCACTGGACCCTAATTTCGTAAGAGCGAGAGCAGAAATGAAGTCTAAGATGAACATAAGGAAGCTTAGCTGAAATCTTAGTCAATTATCTGACTGAAGACTGAACTACTGAATGTACAAGATCTTTATACTACTTTCGAATCTACAAGGAGTCAACTAGATTCCTATAATAGATAAGAAAGTCCGAGGATCATGAAAAGCAAGAACAGAATTACTATGTCCCAAACTTGATATCCTCCATGACATTGAGGGGTGACGTGTCACCCCAAGGAATGTAGTAGCAGATCAGATATCAGAGATAGAATGGAATTGCAAATAAGGAAAGTGGAGCGGAACGTAATGAAGAAAGTATTAAACGTAAATGAAGTGAAAATGGATTTGCAAGCATGTGGGATTGACATAAATGAGTGGAGTATATTAACAGTTGCATGTGATGCCAAGACGGATACACAAGGTGCATTGAATTTGAGGGCTGAAGAGCATATGGTTGAATAGGCGAGTGAGGGTGGGGTTAGGCTGAATGGGCTGAATTGAATAGTCGGGCATGCCAGTGCAATGGTTCCTAATAGTATCCCCCCCTTACAGCTGAGTCCCATGAGGCTGTGGAAATGAAGTTGTAGATGAAAGGCCCCATTGGAGTTTGGAATTGTGAAAGCATATAAGAGTGGCCCTTAGGGAGTTTGGGGGGTAACCATCATCGACATCACAAATGGAAACTTTGTATATCAACCCTGCCTATGTGCAGAAGCTCATGGGTCTCTACACCTCACCCATTGCCAGCTATCTTAGAGGTGACAACACCACTCGTCCCATTGATGTCCCTACCCCTTTGTTGTTGACTATCGAGCACAGCAATGTGCTTCTTGAACAAGGATGCATCAATGTGCGAGAGCCTTGGGTCAAAGGAGCAAACTCAAAGAGTGTGAAGGTGAGTAAAGCATTGCTTTGGATTTCTTTATTTTGCTAATCATTTGTTGCAGTATGCTTGTCTTCAGATGCATTACAACGAGGAAGACATACATGGCATCTTCTATTGAAAGGCAAAGTTAGGTGAAGACAATGATTGAACACCTTGGTTGCGTGGATGCATCGCCAAGAAGCCTTGCAAGCACTGCAAAAAGCGAGGCAATACATGTTTGAGGAAGTGGGATGGGGACTTGGATCTGGGTGCATGCGTATGGTGTGGTGAGGGGTGTGAGATGTAGCATAAATGAGAGAGGTCAGGGAACTGGTAAGAGGAAGAATAAGGGGAAAATCAGGGAGAGGAATCCCAAGGATGAGAGAAGTCTGAGGTCGAAGAAGAGGTTGAGAGAAGGTATGCTGGAAGGTGAAGAAGACAATGAGGTGGGTCCTTCAAAAAGGCCAAGGTTAGAGCCTCAAGTAAGTGTGTACCCCCCTCTTCCTCCCCAATTTGCACACTCCCCAGCCTCTTGATCCTCCATCATCACCACCACCTGTCTCCTCACCACCTGCTGCAGTACTGACACCACGTATCACTTTTTTGTTGCCCAATCCTCCTGCCCCTTCACCCCAGCTCCCTCACCCCCACCACCTCCATCTCCACTGCCTGTTCCCTCACTGCCTCCTGCAGCTGTCCCCCCTCCACCACTCATAGCCCCTGTGCCTCCCCAGCCTTCACCCGTTATCATGTTGACTCTTGCGATTCAAGAGCTGCAACAGTTGCTCGATGCTCTTCATCGGGAGATGGTGCAAGAGCCTCCTAGGGTGTGGGGAACTTGGGAAAACTGGGTGGGTAAACCTAAGAATGCATGGGATGATGTTGAGGAAGGAGAGTTGGAAATAAGAATGTAGAATAGAAGTAATAGTTGGACTCAAAAGAATAATAATTTTGTATAAATTTTTTTGTTTCGAATTGGACTTGGTTTTCAGAATTGAATTGAAATGACTGAATCAGAATTGAGAGTTGAACTTGAAAACGGAAGGGAGAAGCTGAATTGCAAGTTGGAATGAATGAGTGAATTGGAATTGAGGGTTGAACTGAAGAGTGAATCTGAAGATGGAAGGAAGGAGCTGAATTGTGAGTGGAAGGAATGATAATGAAATGGAATGAGCGAGAGTGAATGGAAAAGAAATTGCGAGGTGCTTATGGAATGGGTAATGGTCCAGGGTTGGATGGATATGACTTGTGAAAGTCTTGAACAAGTTCTGAAGTATGGTTGAGTTCTGTTACGAGGAGCCATGAAGTTTCTTCATCTGTGCCTTTGTATCCTGCCCACTGCACTAAGTGCAACAACTTGCACGCTGTATGTCTGCTATCGATCTTCGAGTCGAGGATTTTGGATATCTCGAATTTGGTTTTGCCATCAATAATGACTGAATGTAGAGGTGGTTGAATGGGATTAGGAATGGGATTAGGAGAGGCTGGCTCGAGCATTGAAATGTGGAATACGGGTGTTATGGCCCATGCCCCCAATAAACCCATACTAGTCCCCACAACCACCTGCACCTTTTCTGGGACTTTCCAACCATTAGAAGTCTGGAACAATCGCTTCTGTAAATATGTTGCATCAACCCAAAGTTCTGCAATCCCAAACCCCCGCGATTCTGTGACCTAGGTTCCACTCCTTGATAAACAACATGCAGGATCATCGCGTACCTCACTCCCTTGTTCTCCCTTTTCTATTAGCCCCTTGTATTCCTTTCTTCCCCTTGTCTTTACTCGGCAATAGATAGTACAAGGATTAACTACATATATATAAACCCCAAGTCGACTGGACTATTTGCCAGTACAAATATCAACTTAATCTGCATCGTAGTTTCTGATTCAGTTCTGGTAAACTTTCCGACTTTCCGAAATTAGGGACAGATGATCAAGGAGGGTGCAACACATAGGTTGAAGCCAAGTCCCTTCGACCTCGAACACTCGAACGACTAATCGTAACAACGACCAACCCTAAGTCTCTGGCACTTCCCGTCTTTCCAACTTTCCATCCCATCCGTAAATCCGTGAACCCCCTCCCAGAAACCCCTTCGGAAGCATCCAGAAACCCCTCTGGAAGTATCTAGCTAAGTGCCTGACACATGGATTTAACAATGGGGTGTACTGTGTTTATGTAGTCTGGGAGTTTCAGAGTAACTGAGTGAGTACTGGGATGTGCAATGATTTGAAATGGACCCAAAAACTTCTCAGCTAGCTTTTTTGTAGGACAAGTGGTCCTAAAGAATTGAGCTTTGACAAATGTGAGACTGCCAATTGGAAAGTCTGGGGATGGAAGTCATTTAGCATCTGCTGAGGTCTGGTACATTTGTTGAGCCTCGAGAATACTGATTCAAAGCTGCTGATGCAATTTGTCCAGGTTGACTACAAAGTCTTGTGCTTGGGATGAAGCGAGGTCACATTCGGGATAAATGATGAAATTGGGATGATAGCCTTTGTTGGCAAAGAATGGCGAGACTCCTGTAGTGGCACTGGGAGTGTTGTTATAGGCAAACTCTGCAAGGGGTAATAGCGAGGCCCAATTGTCTTGTTGATAGTTGCAATAGATGTGAAGGTACTGCTCTAATGTCTGATTAGTATGTTCCATCTGGCCGTCGCCTTCTGGGTGATAGCCTGAGGTGAAATGCAACTTCATATTGAGGGCTTTCCTAAGAGAACACCAGAAGTGGGACACGAATTCCAAGCCTCTATTGGAAGTGACATAAGAAGGAATGCTGTGTTTGGAGAATACGTGAAGTACAAAGAGTTCTGCGAGTTGAGCAGATGTGATGGTATCAGATGTAGGAATGAAGATAGACTGCTTGGAGAAGCGATTGATGATGACTAGGATGGCTGTGAGTCCCAAAGATGTGGGGAGCTGTTTGATGAAGTTCATGGATATTGAGTTCCAGGGTTTATCTGGTACTAGAAGCTGTTTGAGTAATCTATAGGGCTTATGATGTTGTGATTTGCTCCACATGCAGGTCATTGTCAAGCCCACAATACTGAGCTCCGGTTTACTTGGTAGTACTGATCGAACGACCCTTACCGCTTAATCCCACACACCAGTGACAAGTCATTCCTCACTAATCACTGTGGACAATACTTCCACATGGTTTCCATACCTTATTCTTTTCTCCATGTCTTATGCCACCCTTATTCCACATTCCACCTCTTGACCTATATAAGTAGCGGATGTATGTACATAGTTCCTCAGTCTGAGTATCAACTAGGTTTATGCCTTCCTACTCTCCTCCCTTCTGTCTAAAGTCCTTCACTTGGGCCGATACTCTTGGTACTCTCCCGAGTATCTCTTCTGTTCCAAATCAGTGGCACGTATGGAAAGTAGGGTGCAATGCACGAGTACATTGAAGCCATGCCACTCTGACCAGCCTGCAGGACTTGGCCACTTCCTGCCAGCATCATGAAGTCGGCACTATTAATATAGTGCTCGGGCCTGCACATCATCGGCATTACCGATACCTGACAGTCATGCAGGATTTGCAGTAGTCTTTGATGAATGACCTAATGCCAGGCCAATTGTAGTTGCGTCTAACAAGGTCTAATGTTTTGTTAATTCCAAAGTGTCCGGATAGAATGTGATCATGCTTATGTTGTAAACCTCATGAACATAAGTCTTGTGCCTTGGGAATGTAAATGCAATCGTCGAATAGTAACAGACCATTGGGATTAGTCTTCCACTTCGGGTCATTATTATTTGCAAGGTGTTTCTGGGCTAAGGAGTCGGAGGGAAGATGATATTTAATGTTGTTCAGGATGTGCTTGGTGTCTATAAGAGTCGTGGCCCTCAATATGGGTTTGACGAGGCTCGTGGCTTGAAGGGACATGGTCAACTGATGTTGAGAGAAGATGGGTCAAAGGTTCTGGGGATTAATGGTGGCATAGTCGCTTATCCCCTCCTTAAGGTAGATGTCCCATGGTCTAGTGAGCGAATCAGGCTTAGTGCCCAAATGACCAGGTCTGAAACGAATGATGAGGTTAAACTGAGAAAGGTATTCCAACCACCTAGCTTGATATCTAGTCAACAACTTGGTCGTGCAAAAGTGCTCCAAGTTCTTATGATTGGTGATGACATTGTTGGGCTCGGTGGAACCTTCCAAGTAGTGATGCTACTTTTGAAAAGCTTCGAAAATAGCAAGCAGTTCTTTATCATGAACATCATAGTTGAGTTCGGAGGAAGTGAAAGTTTGGGAATGAAAAGCGATCAGATGGAGCTCACTGTCTGGGGTGTGTTGAGAGAGTATAGCTGCTAAAGCATAATCTGATGCATCTGTCTCCACAATCAAGGGCAAATCAGGAGTCCAATGAGTTAAGATGGGGGCAGACATGAATGCCAGTTTCAGCTTATTAAATGCATCTCTACACTCCTCACTCCAGTTCCACACCAGACCCTTATGAGTGAGTCAAGTAAGGGGAGTTGTAATGGAGGAATAGTTGTTAATGAATCATCAATAGAAGTTTGCAAATCTGAGGAATGATTGGATGTCCTTAACTTTACATGGCTTGGGCCATTGAGTGATTCATTTGACTTTGTCTTCTGCCATTGTAAGGCCCTCAGGTGATAGGATATATCCGAGGTATTAACAGACGTTTGGTAGAAGGAGCATTTGTCTTCTTGAGCATAAAGGTTGTGTTTGTATAATCATCAAAGAACTTCACAAACATGTTCAATATGCAAGGATTTGTCATTGGAATAGATGAGGATGTTGTCTAAATAGATGATGGTGCAGTTGTCTAATAGATCGCCAAAGATGTCATTCATGAAGCGCTGAAAAGCAGTAGGGGCGTTAGATAAACCAAATGGCATGACAAGCCACTCAAAGGATCCATAATGAGTCCTAAAAGCTGTCTTCTGTTTGTCCCCTTTGGCAATTCAAACGAGATGATAAGTGTGTCGGAGATCAATTTTGGTGTATATACGAGCTTTCTTGGGGGCATCTAAGAGGTCAGAAATAAGGGAAAGTGGATAACGGTCCTTCTTTGTAATTCTGTTTAGACCACAAAAGTCTACACAGAGTTATAGGGAGCCATCCTTCTTGCATACGAATAGTACTGGGGCACTGTGTGATAAATGTGAGGGTCAAATGAAGCCCATGTTGAGGTGTTTGTCGATGAAATCTCATAGGGATTGGAGTTTAGATACTGAGAGGGAATAGATGGGGCCAAGAGGTGGCAAAGTGCCATCCTCGAGGTTAATCTTGAGGTCATAAGGTCTATGAGGTGCTAGTGTATTACCATGCTGTTTACTAAAGACATCAGCGAAGTTGTGATAGAATTCTGGAACATGCTGTTTAATGCTATCCAGGTTGTCAGAAGAGTCGACCGTAGTAGAGCCTCGACCATATTTGTTGAGATCTGCAAGGTCAAGTTGAAAGGCTTATGAACCTTCTAGTTTGCAGGCATGTACAAATGCTTCTGCATTGACTAGGGCTATTCAAGGCACTTCCAACTTTGGAGATGGTAATGGATTGCTTGGAAGCAGGGTGATAGACTGTGAAGTAGTGGGTGAGGCCTGAGGGGTTGGAATGGCAGTCAGTTCTGTAGTCTTGAAAGTTATACTGCCCAATAGCCAGTCAATTGATGGATTGTAGTGGGTGAGCCAGTTGAAGCCGAGTACTGCAAAGCAACTGCCGTCCAATGATGTTATGTAGTGGCAAGCCTACCAGTACCAACCGAACGACCCTTACTGTTTAATCCCACACACCAGTGACAAGTCATTCCTCACTAGTACGTGGTCTCGGCTCAGTACATTTGGTTCATCATTTGGTTCACTTTCCTCTTCCCATCCCTTCTATTCTTTATTATTCTTTCATCCCCCATCCTTCCCTTCACCTGTTTCCCCTTGGGACATTTACTATTCATTTATTATTCGGTCAGGGCCCTATTGTTTTATATTCGGCCACCTTCTATTGTTCTATTTTCACTCACACTCTTACTCATTTAATATCATTCATATCTCATTGTTCTATTCTAGATTACTGTGGACAATACTTCCACATGGTCTCCATACCTTATTCTTTTCTCCATGTCTTATGCCACCCTTATTCCACATTCCACTTCTTAACCTATATAAGTAGTTAATGCATGTACATAGTTCCTCAGTCTGAGTATCAACTAGGTTTATGCCTTCCTGCTCTCCTTTTTTCTGTCTAAAGTCCTTTACTCGGGCCAACACTCTCGGCACTCTCTTGAGTATCTCTTCTGTTCCAAATCAGTGGCACACATGGAAAGTAGGGTGCAATGCATGAGTACGTTGAAGCCAAGCCACTCCAACCGGCCTGCAGGACTTGGCCACTTCCCGCCAGCATCGTGAAGTTGGCATTATTAATATAGTGCTCGGCCCACGCATTGTCGGCATTACTGAACCTGACATGTAGAAAGTAATGTTCTAAAGTTTGCTGGTCGGAAATCAGATGGGGATTGTAGTGGTCTGAGTAATAACAGAGTTAGTAGAACCGTCAAACAGTTTCAACCAAATAGGAGGAACTGAGTTAGTAGGCAAAGAATATTTTTACACAATTTGTGATTCAATAAAACAGTCTGAAGAACCACAATCTAAAGCGTAACTCAAGGAATCTTGGGAATACTAGAGCAAGTCAAATTAACTATTAAAGAAGTTTTCTAAGTCTCAGAAGTAGAAAATATCTGAGAAACAGGAAAAAGGGCATTTAAGAAGAGCATGTGAGTAAGGCTGATGCAATCCTTAGCTCATGCATTTCCGAGGTTGCTGCTTATTTTTTCAACTCTGCTGCCGGGTATCTTTGGCTTTGGTGTCAGTTGTGCTTGCCTCTGTCATGTGTGCTTTTGTCGATTTGTTTTATTGTTGTTGTTGTTGTTGTTATTAGAAGAAGAGGTCATTGATTGGGAATTGGATTTGGGGCAGTCCTTGACCATGTGACCTTTTGAAGCACACAAGAGACAGAGTCCCACGTTGATTCACCTTTGATGTTTTTTGGGCAACAGCTTCCCATCTTTTCCAAGCTTGGATGAAATGTCATTAGCATTGTTGTTATTGTTAGAAGACTTATCATTGCTGTTCTTCTTCACCCCCTTCTTACTCCTCTTGTTGTTTGAGTTGTTGTAATTGGACAAAGACTGATCGTTGTTGTTGTTAGAGTTGGAGCGATTGGAAGTGGACATGTTCATTTTCAAAGGATTTCCCAAGTTATTGTACTCCTTGTGTTCCCAGTACCTGCTATCGATCTCGAGTGAAAACTGTCTGAGTTTGGCAAGGGATTTGAATTGAGGGAAATGAAGGAGGCTGTCCTTGATACACTTGGACAACCCTTTGTATGCCACATGTGTGAGGGCAGTGTCGTTCCACTGAGTGCAAGTGGATTCTTGGGCAAAGTCGATGAAGTAGCATACTGCTTGATGATGATCTTTCATGACTATCTTGCCGAGTTTGATTTCTGCTTGCATAGCATTGTTGAATGGTCCAAAGTTTGTCTCAAGTTTGGATCAGAAGTCTCTCCAGACTCTAAGCCAACTAGGCTTGGGCTGGATTTCACCTACAATGGTGGGTTTGAAGTACTGAAGTGCAGGGCCTGTGAGGTATGAAATGGCATACTGGACTCTTGACGTAACTGCCAGCAAGGCAGATAGACGGTCTGGAAAGTTTAGCATGCACTGCAAGAAGAATGTGTGAAGCTTAGCTTGATTGGTGCCATCATAAACCTCAGGCTTACAAATCTTGGCACGATGGCCAGGATCAGGGTTTTGTCTAGGGAGTGGTTGGGCTAATCACTCGATGAGTGCTTTGACGATCTTGTTGACATTGGCATTCGAATTAAGAGTGGGGTTTGCTTTGTCAACATCGTTATCGTCAATTGGTTCTTCATTGTCATCGTCCGGAGGTCCAGGAAGAGGGTTTCCACCTGACAGGCCAGCTTCATGAATCAAAGGTTGTTCTGACAGTCGTTGAAGTTTGGAAATCTCCTGTAACTGGTTTGGGACTTCTATGATGAAAGGTAGATTATGGACAGTTGATTGAGTATTCATGATGGTCGTGATATGCAAAGATGATATCTGATCTGGTGTGGAAGTCAGATAATACTGTTATGATGTAAAGGAATGACATAGTCATAATAAACATAATATCTCCCAAGGTCAAAGCAATGGCAAGGTTCTGAATAGGGTTAGGCTTCAAATTGTATATTGTGCCCACCAGATCGTACTGGACCCTAATTTCATAAAAGTGAGAGTGGAAATAAAGTCTAAGATGAACATAAGGAAGCTTAGTTCAAATCTTAGTTAATTATCTGACTAAAGACTGAACTACTAAATGTACAAGATCTTTATACTACTTTCGAATCTACGAGGAGTCGACTAGATTCCTATAATAGATAAGAAAGTCCAAGGATTGTGAAAAGTGAGAACAGAAATACTATGTCCCAATCTTGATCTCCTCCATGACATTGAGGAATGACATAGGAAAGTGGAGCAGAATGTAATGAAGAAAGTATTAAACATAAATGAAGTGAAAATGGATTTACGAGCATGTGGGATTGACATAAATGAGTGGAGCATATTGACAGTTGCATCTGACACCAAGACGGATACATGAGGTGCATTGAATTTGAGGGCTGAAGAGCATATGGTCGAATAGGCAAGTGAGGGCGGAGTGAGGCTGAATGGGCTGAATTGAATAGTCAAGCATGCTGGCGCAATGGTTCCTAATTGTCAAGCGCCGGATACTGACGGACTTCGGTACTGCCGAGAGGTGTTGGCGAAAGGGTCGGGCGGACTATGGCCAAGTCCTGCAGGCCAAGAGTAGTGGCGTTGGCTTCAACGTACTCGTGCGTTGCGCCCTACTTGCCGTGCGTGCCACTGTATTTGCAACAGACAGATACTCAGGGGGATGCTGAAGATGCCGGCCTGAGTCGAGGACTTAACAGAAGAGAAGAAGGTAGAAGGGCCTAAGCCTAGTCGATACCCAGAATGAGGAAGTATGTACATCCATGTCCTACTTATATAGGTTAAGAAGCGACATGTGGAATAAGGAATGTGGGACAACAAGGTATGCAGAGCATGTGGTTGTTGTCCACAACGAACAAAATTAGAACAAGGAATGTAAAGCGGGGATAGAACAATGAAAGACAATATAACAGGATTGTGACTCGGAATGGGACAATAGGGAGTGGCCGAATATAAAACAATGGGGTCGCGTCCGAGGATAATACAAGGAGTAGGAGGTACCGAGGTGGGGCGGATCGAGAAACGGATGGATAGTATGACGGATGTGCCGAACCGAGAACATAGTATCAAGTGACGTGCATGCGGCGTGGACACTTGTACGTGGATGTAGAATGGTTGTTCGGTCGGTACTGGCGAATCTCCGGGACCTCGGTACGTGGACTTGACACTAATAGTTACTCTTCCCTAAGGTCTAACGATCGACTGACCTCCCTATCATACATCAAGCCAACAACCCAAAGTCTCAAACCAGACTCCTGGGACTAGGCCTGTAGCCATTTGGGAGATCATACCACTAGACCCAAGGGAAGGGTAAGGTATGTTGGGGAAGCAGTGTGTAGACACATGGTATATAGAGTGTGGGACTCACTAGCAAGGGGCTTTAGGTTTTCCTCTTAGGAATTCCCTCATTGCTAGGTGAAGTCCCCTTCCCTCATATACATAGATGAATAGCCAGACTTAGGAATTCCCCCATTGCTAGGCACTGTGTGATATCTTTCAGGCACTACTGGGGTTGCCCTTATAATAATCTACTATATGTTTGCTTTAGGTAATTTTATTAAAAACCTACACATAACAGTTAGCATAGCTAAATTACTACTATGACTGGTGAGAGCCTATCAAAGTACAATTCAAATAAGCTTGGTTCTCTCAGTCATATTGACCAAAGTTCACATATATTGAAGTCCCTTAGATAGACAATCATGAACTCTCATCTTATGATTAAGAGTGAGTCAAATAGAGTGGGCAGGGTAGTCAGGATGAGACAGTACCTTGAACTCTGCCTTGTATTCTACTCTACTCCTATTATTGTATGCTAGTTTGACTTGATTTTCAGGAAAATATATAATGCATCACTTTCTAGAAAATAGATTGCATTTCCTATCACATATGACAGTTATAGATTGGATATGATCTTCTCCTGGATAAGAAATATACCAGAGGAGGTACTTGGAGACAATGCTTGAATAATGGTTCTTCCTGAACATGTAGGTTACAAGTGTAGATATGCTGTATGGGAATGAGATCTGAAGAAAACACAATGATGTTTTAGGACTCTGGACATTGAAAGACTGTGTAATATGTCTGGCTGGGTGATATGATGGTGAAAGTAATATGGGATGAGTATTAAATCTGCATGTCAGGTGCTTAAGAAATACTTCTGAAAGGGTTCCGTGGGTTTCTGAAGGGTTCCATGGAGGGGGTCGGGATTCCAGAGCTGTAGGGGGTCGAGGGTTAGAGTTGCAGATGGGGATAGAAAGGATGGGAAGCAGATGGGAAACACTGGAGACTTAGGGTGAAGGTTGATCGTGGTACTAAGTTGGTATGACTAGTCACTCAGGTGTTTGAAGTCAGAGGGACTTGGCTTCAACTTATGTGTTACGCCCTCCTTAATCGTCTGTCTCTAATTTCGGAAAGTTGGAAAAGTGAAGGGACTAAGTCAGAAAAGTGCTAGAACTGAATCTTAGGATACAAATTAAGTTGATATTTGTACTGGCGAATAGTCCAGTTGACTGGGAGGTTATATACATGTAACTACTCCTTGTATTATCTATTGCCGATTAAAAGACAAGAGGGAGAAGGGAATACAAGGGGTCAATAGAAATGGTTTGGAACCATGAGCTGGTAACCTGAGAGCTGTGACAAAACTTTGGTGTGAAGAAAGCCTAGTCAAGTTCTCCGACAAGATGACAGCAAGCTAATGCCTGTCCAGGTTGATGTTCAAAAAGAATTGTTTAGAGGGGGCCTTGGCAGGTGACTTGTCAATTACATGTAGGAATAATAGTTTATGTCCGTGAACTATTATTCTACCCTTGCCTAGGATTATTTCCATGGATGTTCTATAAAATCTAGTTTAGTGTCAAGCTTCGGGAATGCCGAGGTGTCAGATGGGAACAGCCAAGTCCTACAGGCCAGAAGTAGTGGCTTTGGCTTCAACGTACTCGTGCGTTGTACCCTACTCTCCATGCGTGCCACTGATTTGCAACAGACAGGATACTTGGGAGGATGCCGATGATGCCGGCCTGAGTAGAGGACTTAACAGAGGAGGAGAAGGTAGAAGGGCCTAAGCCTAGTCGATACCCAGAATGAGGAAATATATACATGCATGTCCTACTTATATAGGTTTAAGAAGCGACATGTGGAATAAGGAATGTAGAACAATAAGGTATACAGAGCATGTGGGTATTGTCCACAATGAGTAAAATTAGAATAAAGGAATGTAAACGGGAATAGAACAATAAAAGATAGAATAATAGAAATGTGGCCAAGGATAGGACAATAGAGGATGCTCGACTATAAAACAATGGTTGCGACCGAAGATAAAACAAGGACAGGAAGTCCCGAGGTAAGGCAGATCGAGGAATGAGGAGTAGGCATGGTAGGATTAATGGATAGTGAGTTGTATAGAGTAGGTGAGGGGTCATGGGTAAGGAATGTGGGTGGTGGATGTGCCGAGCCGAGACCGGCATACCAAGTGACGTGCATGTGGCGTGGACACTTGTACATGGGCATAGGATGACTGCTCGGTCAGCACTGCCAAATTACTGGGTCTTGGTATGTGTACTTGATATTTAGTTCTTTTATGATGTTTTTGTATACATTTTATATTTTAGCCAAGAAACTTTCTACTTCAGTAGAAGGGCTTGAGATTTACTCTCCAAGTAACCTCTGTCAATAGTCTTAGTGGTCGGCGACTGTCAGGAACCGTACGCCAGCATGACCGACTATTCATTTCAGCCTACTCAGCCTAACTCCGCCCTCGCTCGCTTATCCAACCATATGCCCTCAGCCCACGGACTATATGCACCTTGTGTATCCGTCGTGGCGTCACATGCTCCTGTCAATTCACTCCACTCATTTACGTCACATTCCATATGCTCGCTATTCCATTCCGTCTTCATTTACGTTTAATATCCTTTCATTTACGTTCCATTCCATTTTCATCTATTCGCAATACCGCTCAGTCTTTTATGTCCGATCTGCTATTACGTTCCTTAGGGTAACTCCGTTGGGAATCGGAGTGACACGTCACTCCACAATGTCATGGAGGAGATCATTATTTGGGGCGTAGTATTTCTGTTCTAGCTTTTCACGATCCTCGGCTTTCTCATTCTATTATAGGAATCTCTTCGACTCCTAATAGATTAGAAAGTAGTATAAAGATCTTGTACTCAGTAGTTCAGTCTTCAGTCAGATAATCAACCTTGATTTCGACTAAGGTTCTTCTGTTCATTCTATCTGTCTCGCCTTTACGAAATTGGGGACCGTGCGGTCTAGTAGGCGCAATGCATAACGTTGAAGCCAAGCCCCATTCAGAACCTCGCCATTGCCTCGCCTTTGGGAGATTATTAATATTACAATTACGTCCTTTTTCTACATCGTAACAGCGACCTACTTAAGAGAGTGCTGGCAACACTAGATAATCCGGCGGATTATGGGTGAAGATAAGATTGCTTACTTCTATGCTACAGAACTAGCCTCTATATATACTAATTCTAAGCTGATTATGTAACTCCTGAATAAGGCAAGACCTTCTAGAAATTAGTGAGAAGCTTACGGAAAGAGATAGAAGGTTCTGAAATTCCCTGGAAGTCACTGTGTCACCCTTGTAGTCACTAATGACAAAAGAAAAGAAATATTCCCATGGCTTGTAGTTTTGTGACTGGTCAGGTCACAAAATATTATTAGTATATGAGCCATGCTTCTGGGCTGACCTTTATGTAATGGCTATTATATAAGCCCAGGAATTTGTTGTACAAGTTGATTTGAGAACTTGACCTAGGAATTTGGCGCCATTTTCCGTGTATTAAGTAATAGACATCCAGTTATAGTTCCTTGTGGGTCCAAATAGAAACAGACGAAAAAGATATGTTTTTTAAGGATTTTCCTTGGACTTGAGGGTTTGATATTTAAGAGTTAATTACCCTGAGTAATTCACTCTTAAATGGCCGGCCAAAATTATTATTATTTTTTTGGTAGTCAATTCAAGACTGGTTTGTTGAGTTATTTTCTGAGTGAGAGAGGTTTGGAATCCTTTATGCTGATCCTGGTCTGATGGCCCTTCATATCTACTAGAGAATTCCCCATTCCCCAACAAGAAAGGTGAGAACAAGGGAGTGAGGTATGCGGTGATCCTGCACGTCGCTTATCAAAGGAGCAGAACCTTGGCTATGGAATCGCGGGGAGGTTGGGATTGCAGAAACTTTGGACTGTTGTGATAGAATCGTGGGAAGGTGGTTGTTCCAGGTTTTACAGTTGGAAAAGTCCTGGAAAGGGTGCAGGCGGTTGGCGGGAATTAAAATGAGTTTACTAGGGGCACAAGCCATAACAATGAGTGTTATTGGAATCAAATCTGAAACATGGTTGAAATTAACAGCTTTACTGTCACCAATTGGCCAGAGGGGCTGGAACAGGTAGGTGTATTATTTTTAGATTTACCAGACTGGTATTTTTGTTTTCTATTCCTTTTTCTGTTTTTGTTTCCTATCATACAATTTTATCAGATGTGCA
>QLPI01022372.1:0-12818 GCA_003314275.1 Chroogomphus rutilus
TCCAGATCCAAGTCCCACTTCCTCAGACACATGTTGCGCCGCTTTTTGCAGTGATTGCAAGGTGTCCTGATGGCGAAACCGCGAGACCAGGGTGTACGGTCATCTTCTGCACCCAACCTCGCATTTCGATAGAATACGCCATTGACATCGCCCTCGTCATACCTCATCTGAAGACGGGTGTACTGCAAACACGATATCAGCCAAAAATCAATTCCGAGACAACACTTTACTCACCTTTGCATTTTTCGAGTTCACCCCTTCAATCCAGGGCTCTCGCATATCGATGTGATCCTGCTCGAGAAGCACCTGGCTGCGCGCGATAGTAGACGACGAGGGGGATGGGACAGTGACGGGCAGACGTGTCTCACCTCGGAGATACGTGGCGATTGGCGAGGGATTAGAACCCATGAGTTTTTGGATGTAGGCAGGGTTGACGTAGTATCCTTCCATTGGCGATGTTGACGATGGTTACCCCCCAAACTCCCTCACGACTACTCTTATACGCTTCCGCATTTCCGAACTCCAATGGGGCCACCGTTCTAGAACTTCATTTCCGCGTCCTCATGGGACTCAGCCATAAGGGGGGAATACTGTCAGGAACCGTATGCCGGCAAGCCGACTATTCAATTCAGCCCACTCAGCCCAACTCCGCTCTCGCTTGCTATTCAACATTATGCCCTCAGCCCACGGACTATATGCACCTCGTGTATCCGTCTTGGTGTCACGTGTTCCTGTCAATTCACTCCACTCATTTACGTCACATTCCATATGCTCGCTTTTCCATTCCGTCTTCATTTACGTTTAATATCTTTCATTACGTTTCATTTCATTTTCATTACGTTTCATTTCATTTTCATCTGTTCGCAATTCCATTCACTCCTTTATGTCCGATCTACTATTACGTTCCTTAGGGTAACTCCATTGGGAATTGGAGTGACACGTCACTCCACAATGTCATAGAGGAGATCATTATTTGGGGCGTAGTATTCTGTTCTCACTTTTTACGATCCTCGGCTTTCTCATTCTATTATAGGAATCTCTTCGGCTCCTAATAGATTAGAAAGTAGTATAAAAGACCTTGTACTATTAGTTCAGTCTTCAGTCAGAAAATCAATCTTGATTTTGACTAAGGTTCCTCTGTTCTCTTCTGTCTACTTCGCCTTTACGAAATTTGGGGACCGTGCGGTCTAAGTGGGCGCAACGCAATACGTTGAAGCCAACCCCAATCCGAACCTTGCCAATTGTCTCGCCATTGGGAGATTAAATATTTACGATTACGTCCTTTCTCATCATCGTAACAATGCCCCCTGTACCCCAACTGGAAGGTGTTCAAGATGGATGTGGTAGAACACTTCTTCCTAAGGAACAAACAGCTTTTGGCCCTAATGCAACATGGGCTGGTATCAGGGTAGAGACTCGGTGGAGGAGTACATTGACCATTTTGAGGAACTGGTGGCCTTGGCAGAGTATCACAATGGCAAGATGATTGTGATCAAATTCTGGAAGGGCTTACAACCTGGGATCCAGTCCAGAGCTCGGAGATGGGACACCTGATTTCAATAACCCTGAGGGATGGTATGAAGCAGCTCAAAAGGTGGCCTGTAACTGAGAGGTGAATGAAGCCTTGGTAGAAACCAATCAGAACCACATTCAAATGACCCTTTGACCCCCCCTGCAACACTCCCCAAGGTGACCCCTATCTTCCCTAGACAGGCTGGAGTCATGACCTGTAACTTTGGCATGCCTTGCCTCATACCAACAGCTGCCTCAACCCTAAAGGAAGGACCCACCCCTATGGAGGTGGACCAAGCTTGGTTCAAGGATGGCTTACCTTGAACCTAATACCGGTGCAAAGAGATGGGGCACTGTTAAGTACATGACATTGAGCCTTAGTTCACTCAGTCATACCTGCTGAATGATCTCTACTGTTTAATCCCACACACAAGTGACAAGTCATTTCCTCACTAGTGCATGGTCTTGGCTTGGTATATTTGGTTTATCACTCGGTCCATTCCCCTTCATTCTACCCCTTCTATCTTTGCTTATTCTTTTATGCCCTGATCCACTTTCCCTCAGGATATGTCTATTGTTCTATTTTTGGCTATGCCTCTATTGTTTTATGTTTGGTCATATTCTATTGTTCTATTTTTGGTTATGTCCTTTGTTCTATTTTCAATCATTGTAGACAATGCTTTCACATGCTTTCCATACCTTATCCCTTTTACATATCTTACACTACCCTGTTCTGTCTCCAGGTCTTAAACTATATAAGTAGCATATGGATGTAGATGATTCTTCATTCTGAATATTGACTTTGCAACCTCCAGTCCTTCTGTCTTAAATCCTTACTTGGGCCAAAACTCTCGGCATCCTCCCAAGTCATCTTCTTTCTGAAATCAGTGGCCACATGGAAGGTAGGGTGCAACTCACGAGTACATTGAAGCCAGCCACATTTTTTGCATTAGTAATCAGCCCACACAACCTTGGCACTTTCAGTACTTAACAGGTACTATGCTTGGGAATGCCTGTGAGCCTTTGTCAAGTCTACGATACTAAGTTCCGGTTCACTCGGTAGTACTGACCGAACGACCTTTACCACCTAATCCCACACACCAAGTGACAAGTCATTTCTCACTAATACATGGTCTCAGCTTGGTACATTCGGCACATTATGTGATTCACTCCCCTCATCCCATCCCCTCTATTCTTTACCATTCTTTCATTCCCCATCCTTTTCCTTACCCATTTCCCTTCAGAACATTTGCTATTCACTTATTATTTGGTCACAGCCCCATTGTTTTATGTTCGGCCATTTATTTATGGTTCTATTTTCATCCACACTCCTATTATTTCATTCTCAGCCATATCTCATTATTCTATTCTTGCTTACATTCCTTATTCTATTCTTGATCATTGTGGACAATACTTCCACATGCTCTGCATACCTTATTGTTCTCCATTCCTTATGCCACCCTGACTCCACATCTCGCTTCTTAACCTATATAAGTAGCAAACACATGTAGATAGTTCCTCATTCTGAGTATCGACTTGGTTTATGTTTTCTCATCCTCCCTTCTCCTGTCTGAAGTCCCTTACTTGGGCCGACACTCTTGGAACTCTCTCCCGAGTCCTCCCTCTGTCCAAATAAGTGGCATGCATGGAAAAGCAGGGCATAATGCATGAGTATGTTGAAGCCAAGCCACCCCAATTGGTCTGCAGGACTTGGCCAATTTCCATCAGCATCATGAAGCCGGCATTATTGCAATAGTGCTCAGCCCACACATTGTTGGCATTCCAGGTGCCTAACAGTATACACAGAATCACACTGCTTCCCGTTGTTATGGCCTGTGCCCCCAACAAACCCATTCTAGTCCCCATAACTACCCGCACCCTTTCCAGGATTTTTCCAACCATAAAAGTCTGGAACAATCGCCTTTCTGCGATCCCATTATAACATTCTAAAGTCCCACAATCTCAAGCCCCCATGAGTCCATGACCAAGGTTCTGCTCCTTTGATAAGCAATGCGCAGGATCACCACGTACCTCACTCCCTTGTTCTCACTTTTCTATAAGCCCCTTGTATTCCTTCCTCCCCCTTGTCTTTTAGTTGGCAAGTAGATAATACAAGGAGTAGCTACATGTATATAAACCCCCAGTTGACTGGACTATTCGCCAGTACAAATATCGACTTAATCTGCATCCTAAGTTCCGATTCAGTTCCAGTAACTTTCTGATTTTCTGAAATTAGGGACAGACGATCCAGGAGGGTGCAACACATAAGTTGAAGCCAAGTCCCTCTGACTTCGAACACTCGAATGGAATTTCCATGACCACCCTGACACTTTAAACTCTGACAGTGCCAAGGTAACCTATGTACTATCATACCTGACTGGTACTGCCCTGGACTGGTTTGAACCAGCTCTCACCACCCCTGACAAGCCAGACTGGCTCTACGACTATGACAATGACAGGTTCATCTCTGAACTCAAGACCAACTTTGGCCCCCATGACCCAGAAGGAGAGGCCGAAGCGGACCTTGAGAACCTCTGCATGTACGATAACCAGTGCATCATGAAATATGTAGTCAAATTCAATCGACTAGCCACTGTCAAGTACACAAACCGAGTATCCGGTAACTCAGTACTGCCGGCCGAGCAATCAGTCTATATGCACATGCAAGTGACAAAGCCGCATGCAAGTCACTCGGCATGCCAGTCTCAGCTCGACACATCCGCCATCCACATTCCTCATTCCCATCCCTTGTCCACTCATTCCTTGTACATTGTCCATTAATCCCACCCTGCTACTCCTTATTCTTTGGCCTGTCCTACCTCGGGGCATCCTGTCCTTGTTTCATCCTCAGCCATGACCCTATTGTTTTATAGTCGGTCACTTCCTATTGTCCTATCCTTGGCCACATCCCAATTATCCTATTTTATTGTTCTATTCTTGTTTACATTCCTTGTTCTATTTCTGATCATTGTGGACAATACCTCCACATGCTCAACATACCTTATTGTTCTCCATTCCTTATGCCACCCTGATCCACATCTCGCTTCTTTACCTATATAAGTAGCGCATGTATGTGAATAGTTCTGCAATCTGGAAATCAACTAGGTTTACACCTTCTTGTCCTCCCTTCTCTTGTCTAAAGTCCTTTACTCGGGCCAACACTCTTGGCACTCTCCCGGGTATCTCTTCTGTCCCAAATCAGTGGCACACACGGAAAGTAGGGTGCAATGCACGAGCACATTGAAGCCAAGCCACTATGACAGGCCTGTAGGACTTGGCCGATTCCCACCACCATCGTGAAGCCAGCACTATTACTATAATGCTCGGCCCATGCATCATCGGCAGTACCGGTGCCTGACAGCCACCCACATCCACTGGGGCAATGCCACACTTCGTCGCCAGTTCTACAATGGACTTCCCAGCAGGATCAAAGATGAGATCTCCAGAGTGTTAAGATTATACACAGTCAGCACCTATCTATTTCACTTTGGTCTGACACTCCTTTCTTTATTCATTATTGTTTGACAATTCTTTTATTCTTTGTCTTTCCTTACATTCACATTTTCTTGCATTACTTGGTGGTTTCCAGGGGTGATTCATGTGTTCCACATTTCACCGAGATGTGGAGCATATTTCTTCTGAGTATATATAGTTAGTGTTTGTTCCGGTTGTCACTTCAGTGTTTCCTAGAAGAACACTGAAGTGAGTACCTCTAGTTATTTACCCATTTCCTTCACAAGCTCATCACCTATTAGTTTCACACTATCTAGGTAGTTATTCATCAATAGACTTGAGTGTTTCCTAGAAGAACACTGAATTTCACACTATCTAGTCTTAACACAGAGTAGGGAAACCCTACTCCCTGCTCCAACTCTGCCTCCTGTCCCAGTACATCAATGCCTGTTATTGGGAATGTCGATTGGAAGTTACTAGGGAATCCTCCTCAACCCAGAACTTCAACCACCCTTATGACAGAGGAAAGGCCCCTGCAAATACATACCCAGCCCCTAACATGGGCAATAAGACGGCCAACTCAGGCCAACCCGTGACCCCATCTGGTGGTAGCAAGATTACCACGGATCTATCGTCCAAGCTCGGTAAAGATGGAAAACTTACACAGCAAGAATGGCAACACCACTTCGAACAAAACCTCTACCTCTTCTGTGGCAGATTGGGTGACAGCCAAAGAATGCCCAAGATCCACCACCACAGTCACCAAGGGGCACACAGCCTCAGTAATAGAGGAAATCGAGGAGGAATCTGAAGTAATAGATGCTTCGGAATCCAAGGAATAGAAGCATAGGCCTCCGACTCCAGCACCAGTTGTTCACATTGATCATCAATGGTGCCAATAGAGTAAAAAACCAAACAATACATCCACTCTCTCAGAAACTCGAACATCTGTGAACGATCAAAAAAAAATATTTCAACCTGTTTCTCCGGAAACACCTCCGACCCTCTGAAAATCCATCAGATTCTAGTTGCCCAGACACCATACGCTCACCCACTATGATCCGTTGATTGACAGGGCATTGAGTACTACTTTGTTTAGATCTTCCATCCCAACTGATTCTTGGTACCACTGAGCCTGCAGTTTCCACTCAGTGCTTAATCTAACCCTCCGAAAATTCCGCTCAGGAAACCCTGGCCAATGCAGACCCCGTACCATTGCTTAGACAAACGGTACTATGTGTAGATCCTTTCTAGAACCTGTTGATACATGATTTAATACCCATTACTGAATCATTGACATGGGGTAAACCATGAACTCCTTGAGAATTGCAGGATATCTTCCGAAATTCCAATGGCATCACCACTATCCAGGCGACAAATCCATGCTCTGCCACCACAATGGACCCACAACCACCACAATAGACCCACAACCACCACAATGGACCCACAACCACCACAATGGACCCATGACCACCATGACCACCACGACCATCATGACTCCAAAGCTAAGAAAACAACCTAGTTAGACAATGGGACATCTACCCTAAAGAGGGGGAAAGCAACCCCCAGGAAAACCTGCTACTAGGACCTTATATGATACTTATGACCCTAGAACAACCGACAGACAAAAGAAATTCATTCATCATAAAACATGGGATGCTAAGTCCAGATCAAGCTCAGAAGGATTAGGCTAACAGAATAGAATCCTGAATTGCAGGAGTACTGCGATTCGAGAAAGAATTGTTGGACTTGTTGGTAGCCCTTGGAGGGGCATTTCTATCCCCAGATCTTGACACAGTAGTGAAACCTTCTCAGGACACTTCATCCACCCCTCCTCCCTGAGCTTCCATCTCCTGACTATTCAGGAGAATGCACTCCAACTCCCAGCTATCCTGCTCTATCGTGTAGTCCTCCTCCCTCCCTTTTCCCTCCATGATCCTCTCTTCTTCTGCAAGCCTCTCCTCTTCTGCCTTCTGGTCTTCCTCTAACTGCAGAGCCTCTGCCAATATACGGGCAGCCTCCATAGCCTTCTGAATCTCTGCCACCCTCTGGGTATCAACCTTCTGAGCCTTATCAACCTTCTGAGCCTCATCAGCTTTCCAGGCTGCCTCCCGCTTTGCCACTCCCTCTTCCATCAACAGACGCAACTTTTCTGCATATTCAGCCTCGACGACCTGAACCTCCAAAATTTCAGACTTGACTTCCTGCTCAAGTTCCGCCATGGGTGGGGGCAGGAAGAGTCCCCATAGAAAAGAAAACCCCCTTTTAAAGACAGCAGATGGGCGCTCGGAGAAAACAACCATTATGTTCCAAATACCTCAAAGACATTCCCACGTCCTCTTCCACTCAATTCAAGACATATGAATAGGTGTAGGACCTTGAGGGCTCGGTCCTAGTAGGGGGATACTGTTATGGCTCATGCCCCCAATAAACCCATTCTAGTCCCCACAACTGCCTGCACCCTTTCTGGGATTTTTCCAACCATAAAAGTCTGGAACAACCACCTTTCTGTGATCCCATTACAACATTCCAAAGTCCTACAATCCTGAGCCCCTGTGAGTCTGTGACCAAGGTTCTGCTCCTTCGATAAGTGACATGCAGGATCACCATATATGTTAGGCTCTGTGAATGCCGAGGAGTGGCCAAGTCCTGCAGGCCGGGAATAGTGGCATGGCTTCAACGTGCTCGTGCGTTGCGCCCTACTTCCCATGCATGCCACCGATTTGGGACAGAGGGATACCCGGGAGAGTGCTGAGAGTGTCAGCCCAGGTAAAGGACTTTAGACAGGAGAGGGGAGGACAAGAAGGCGTAAACCTAGTTGATTTCCAGAACAAAGAACCATCTACATATATTGGCTACTTATATAGGCTAATAAGTGAGATGTGGAACAGAGTGGCACAAGGAATGGAGAACAATAAGGTATGAAGAATCATGTGGAGGTATTGTCCACAATGATTAAGAATAGAACAAGGAATGTGGAAAACAATAGAACAATGAAGTATGGCCGAGGACAAAAGAGTGAGTGAGAATAAAACAATGGGAGTGGCCGAACATAAAACAATAGGGCCACTGCCGAGTGACAACAAAGAGTGAATGTCCTGAGGGTAAACAGGCAAGGGGAAGGAAGGGGAATGAAGGAATGACAAAGGATAGAGGGGATAGGATGAGGAAAGTGAACCAAACGATGAGCCAAATGTACCGGACCGAGACCATGTACTGGTGAGGGATGACTTGTCACTGGTGTATGGGAATAAAAGGCAAGGGTTGTTCGGTCGGTACTACCGAGTGAACCGGAGCTTGGTATCGGGGGCTTGACAATATACCTCACTCCCTTGTTCTCACTTTTCTATAAGTCCCTTGTATTCCTTCCTCCCCCTTGTCTTTTAGTCGGCAAGTAGATAATACCAGGAGTAGCTACATGTATATATACCCCCAGTCAACTGGACTATTTGCCAGTATGAATATTGACTTAATCTGCATCCTAAGTTCCGATTTAGTTCTGGTAACTTTCTGATTTTCCAAAATTAGGGACAGACGATCCAGGAGGGTGCAACACATAAGTTGAAGCCAAGTCCCTCTGACTTCGAACACTCAAATGACTAGTCATACCAACCCAATACCACAACCAACCCTAAGTTCCCAGTGCTTCCTGTCCACTTCCATCATTCCATCCACCCACAAATCTGCGACCCTGACCCCCTACAACCTTGGAACCTTGATCCCCCTTGTGGAACCCTTTGGAAACCTCTGGAAACCCTTCCAGAAGTATTTGATTAAGCATCTGACACGTGGATTTAACACCTGTGCCTTTTCACCTCTTACGATTATGCCCCCACAAACTAGATCATCAGCCCACACCAAAGACAATTGGCTTACCCCTATGGTCAGACAACGGAGGGAGCATGATACCTCTGGCATCCCACCCCTCCTAATTGGTTACACCTTGCTAGCAATCAAACTATGGCATCTTGCCTCCCCCTTCAAGTAAGAGTCATGCATCGAAGAGGTAGTTGACGACAACATTGAATATGTAGATGATGATAATGGCAATCAGGAACCTTATTCGGTAGAGGATAAACTCAGCTTGGTACACTATCATGCAGATGCCGAAACTGAGGAACAGCCTCAACAAAATGGGCAGGCAGATATGCCTGAACCCCCTCGCACCCCTGTAGCCATGCCTTAACCCATGGCTGCACCACCTCAGCCTGTGGCTACACCACCTCAACCTGCAGCCGCACCCCCTCAGCCTGTGGCTACACCACCTCAACCTGCAGCCGCACCCCCTCAGCCTGTGGCTACACCACCTCAACCTGCAGCCGCACCCCCTCAGCCTGCAGCTGTACCGTCGCAAGCCCAGAAAGCTCCCTGAGCCAGGCTGGCCCTACAGGCCAGGTAGGCTCTGCAAGCCAGGCCAGCTCCTAGGGCCAGGGCCCCCATAAACCTGGCCAACAACAACAACCTTTTAAACACCATCCTTGAACTCAGCAGAACTGCCTGAAATAATCGACAGGATGGTCAAGCTGCCAGAATTCGTGAGCCAAAACCCTTTGATGGGACTGACCTAAAAAAGCTAAAAGGTTTTATTTTTCTTTGTAGAATGAACTTCCTTACTTGGCCCAACTTGTTTCCCAATGATAGGCAAAAGGTCAATTATATGGTCTCCTATCTGAAGGGAATGGCTTTAGAATGTTTCGAGCCTTACCTGATGGGTAATCCAAACATGGAACCTCGCTGGACAAGCGATTTTGAGCTATTTATCGATGAGTTACAGATCAACTTTGGCTCATGGGATGAATGAGCTGATGCTGAGATGGCTCTCAAGAAACTGACCATGCAGGACAATCATAAGGCTACTAGGTTTTTTGTAGAATTTTATAGGCTCGTGGCTCTTGTTGATTACAATGACAATGCTCTCCTCTGCAAGGCATATAGGGCATTGCCGAAATGCATCAAGGACGGCCTCATCCACTTCAACAAACCCCATACACTAGATGACCTTCAAAACCTCATTCAAAGGATCGACATGAGATATTGGGAACGAAAGGCTGAGCAGTCTGTGGAGGGCAGTAATGAGCTAAAGAAAGATATGAAATCGGACAAATCTGGCAACAGATCCACCTCGGACAACCACTAGCAAGGTAACAGCAACGACAACAGCGGCAATAAGGACAATTTGAACCAGTCAAAGATCAAGGACAATAAAACTCCTCAGCCAAACCCACCTGAGTACACTAAAACCCTCAGCAAGGATGGCAAGCTCCTCCCAACCAAATGACAGAGATGCATGGACAACAACCTGTGTCTCCTCTGTGCCACCAGTAATCACAAAGTTGCCAAATGCCTCAAAGCAACCAAGGCCTGTGCAACTACAACTCCCGACTCCATCCCCCAGGCAACTGATGCCTCAGATGCCAATGCTGAGGAATCAGCTCAGGCGACCGAAAATTAGTCTGCCATCTGTTAGCCTCTAAGTACACTGAGAGTTGTGTTGACTCGGCAAGTGCCAGTAGTGAGGTTTAGATCAATGCTTCTATCTTTCTTCATTTTCTTTTAATTATTCCATTATCTTGACCAGGATCCTGTTCCATCACTGGAAGCTCTGCTAATAGCCCTAGTCAATGCAACTGCCTTTGTACATGCTTGTATACCAGAAAGGCTGGCAAGCTTTTTTAGCTAGGACCTCTCAGTCAGCAATGTCATTCAGCACATTTGGCCAAGGTCATTCCATCCATCCCCATCTGTTTTCACCTCATCTGTTCCGTATATTCACATTATATGTTCTCACCACTCTTTTTCCATTTCCCTCGGCTTGAAGCTGACACTTTTACTAGACGGTGGGACGTCTACCTAAAGGGGGGTGGCGACTAGCTAGAAACCCTTTGAACTATGCGATCTCCCCTCCTGAAGACATCCCTCTCCCAAAACCTCCCTCCATTTACCCTGTTCTGTTCCCTCCATTTCAACCTTAATTCCTCTCCATCCTGACCCTACATCATTCCAACCTTACTTCCATCCTGAATTCCCTTCTTTTCCAACCTCCCAATACTCTATTCCTGATCTTACAAATCACACCCACTCCTGATACCTCTCTCAGTCCATCTTCACCCTCTCTTTCCCTCTCCTAGTCACACCAAACCAACTGAACATGTCGGCATGTCTAACTTGTTTCTCTCTTCTCTTATATCTTTTATTTTCTTTTTTCATCACTCAAAAAATTATTATTATAATTATATCAATCATCCTTTAAAGTCTCATCCACTACCATTTCCTCATTCCTATCCTCCTTCTCTTTTTCTTCCCCTTATCCCCCCCATTATCATCATCCTTCAACTGATCCTCCCCTGAACTCTCCCCTCTGTCTGAACCTCCCGAATCTCCCGGCACCCCCAAACCCCTGTGCTGGTCCTCACCCAATAGGGCCACCATGCGACCTATGTACTGCACTCTCTCCACCAAGCAGAGAAGCAGTTGGTTTATTCTGGACTGACCCTCCAGAATATCCTCCCAGATCTCGGCAGGATGCTAAGATCCTGACCCTTCCAGCTGTGGGACTTTCACAGTCATGGCCCATCTGCTTGGCTGCATGGCCATTGCCCGCTCACTCCGTCACATTGTAACTGCCCATTTTGGCCTCTTCTTTGGCTGCTCCTCCTCTTCCTCCATTTCCTCTTCCTCACTTGGCCACTCCTCACTCTCTCTCTCCGACTCTACCTCCTCCCAACTCTTGACTGTATGTTACAGAGGGGCTGCCAAATCGCACTTGACCTTCCACTCGTTGCATCGCCCACACGTGGCCCCTATTGTCCGCACCTTGCAATCATCCAGATGTTCCTCACAGTTTTTGTAAGGAGGATGGAGGGACGGTGACCACTTTTGGGTTGGCTTTTCTTTGCGCTATTTAAATAAGTCAATAAAAAGAATAAAAAGAGACAATTACCACTCACCTGGGCCCTCCTTGGCCACTCACTTTCTCCCATTCCTCTTGACCTTGGCCCCTTACTAGGCCCCACTTCCGTACTCCTATCCCTTTTATGAGCCAGAGGCATTGGTACTCCCAAGCTCTTGGAAGCCCCCACATTATTGATACCCTCGTTTTTGGGTGTTTTGACCTGATCCCCTGCATTCTGGGGAGACTCCGTTTCATTCATCTCCTCAGGAGCCAGCATTCCAACCCATTTGGCCAACTTGGCCCATTTCTTCTTGGCAGCTGTCTTAGCAGCCTTCTCCACCTCCTCTCCTGCTATTTTCACAACCTCTTCATCTGCCTTCTGCTGAGCCTTGGTGGCCTCTTGTGCTGCCCATTCCACCTTCTCCTTCTCCTCCCACTTGCACTGCTGAATGAGCTGATTCTCCTTCAACCTCTTCCTCTCATCATCAGTTTTGGCACCTATTTTTTCCGTTATAATAGTTATTGATGGGAGGAAAGGAGCCTGGGAAATTCTCCAAACAATCCATAACATCACATTGGCTCCCAGAACTCTATTTTGAAACTCCGCCTACTGGCTTCATGGGTTCAGATACTAGAGGGGGGATACTGTCAAGTCCATAATACCAAGTTCTGGTTCACTCGATAGTACTGACCGAATGACCTTTACCACCTAATCCCATACACCAAGTGACAAGTCATTTCTCACTAATATGTGGTCTCGGCTCAGTACATTCAGCATATTATGTGATTTACTCCACTCATCCCATCCCCTCTATTCTTTACTATGAGCCACCCCCCGCCCTCTGGGTGGGAGCAGCCAGCCCAGAAGAGCCCAGAAGAAACCCCAGCAGAGCTCAGTCAAAGCTCAGTTAAGACCCCAGCTGAGACCCCAGCCGAAACCCCAGCCAAGACCCCAGCTGAG
>QLPI01022386.1:0-13450 GCA_003314275.1 Chroogomphus rutilus
AGTACTGACTAGATTACTGGTGCTGGTCCTGTGACAAATGAAACAAAGTTTATAATGTCTTCTAACATTGAACATAATCATTGTACACTCTTCCAGTGTTGAAACATTACTGCCAGGGAAACTTGAGCTTGCCTATGGTGTATCACACAGGCACTGGCAGGAGGGAATTCCAAGAGAAAGTGTTGTAGGAATGAACGCGTAAGCAAGGAGGACGCGTTAGCTAGGAACAAACCGCATCACCCTGTATTGTCCCATTGTGACTGAACGGTTCCATTGTTCAGTGGGAATATTTGCGACTGCGCAAATATTCTCTTTGTCCTAAATTCTTATTGTTACATGTTTTCCCATTGTTCTTTAGATAGTATAAAGTAGTAACTGCGTTTTCACTCTACCTCAGTATCTTGCAACAAAGCATTTACTGAGGTAAGAGGCTCTTTATCAGCCTTACTTGTATTTAGACTTATCTATACGCTTGTAGGGAATACTCGTATAGGTAAAATATATTAGTATCTTGCAACGAAGCATTTACTGAGGGAATACTCGTATAGAGTTATACATTTATAATAAGTCTTACAGGTTATTGGGCCCCGAATACATCCCACTCGCTCTCCACTGCTCTTTCCTTGACCATGTCCACTCTCACTACAACCGACATCCTTCCTTCCTCTGTCCCGAAACTCCTAGCCAACGGTCTCAACTGGACCGCATTTTCGATGCGCTTCCAGGATGCTGTCGAGGCCAAAGGCCTGTGGGGGCATTTTAATGGCACCGTGACTCAGCCAGCTGTTAGCACTCCACCCACAACCGATGAGGAGGAAACCCTCACAAAATGGGTTAAAGATGAATGAACAGCGAAGGCTCTTCTTACTCACCGAATCCCTGACTCCACCCTCATACACATACACAGCAAGGCATTGCTGAAAGATCGTTGGGACCTCATAGTAGCCAAATTCTCATTGAAGGGTGCATTTGCGCAGGCTGACTTGCATTCGCACTTCATGGAGATGAGGTGCCCCGATAGAGGAAATGTCCGTGAGTTTCTTGACGGCCTATGTGTCAAAAAGGAAGAGTTAGCAACATACGGTGTGGACATTGAGGAAAAAGATTACCGGTCTACAATCATAAAATCACTTCCCCCTCACCTCTCCGCTTTCGCATCAAACCTACTAGCCGGCGCCAAGCTCTACAGTAAGACCAAGACTGTAGACCCTGACGAGCTCATCATGTTAGTAACTGAAGAATATGAGAGACATGCTGCTCACAAGTCTCATCGTCCTGGTCATGCTAGCGGAAAAGGCGAGGAGAAGGATGAAGCGATCTTTGTATCCGGAAGCCGAAAAGGAAAGAGATTTGAGCGAAAGCCAAAGGGGACTTGCTGGAACTGTGGAGACACCGGACACTACAAAAATAAGTGTCCCAAACCTGCTAAAGTGACAGATAACAAGAAAAGAGACTCACCTAAAGCTGGGGGCTCTGCTAATGCAGCTGTGGAATCCAATGACAAAGAAGGTGCCGCCTTCTTTGCCGATTATGACTCAGACGATGAGCTACCCCAACTGCTGACGAACTGTGAATCCGACTTGGAGGAAGACTGTGCAGGCGACTGGTTTTCTGAAGTCGGCGATGACTCAGAAAATGATCGTGAGACCGAGGAGTTGACCATTGCTGACGGAAGTGATACCTGTTCACTTGTCAGTGTTGACCATGAGGATGCACATGCAGTATGCACAGAGGTCAACAGTGTGGCTGAAAACTTACCTCAAACCAAAGTCTACGACTCCAGATGCACAAGGCATATAACGCCATACCGAGATGTAGTAACAAGTTATACCCCCATACTGCCAAAATCCTTCTGAGCTGCAAACAGAAAGAATTTCAATGCAGTAGGGATGGGTGAAATGAAGATCAACGTACCAAATGGAGCTACGACATCTCAGCTTAATCTAACTGAGGTTTTGTATTCACCTGATGTCGGGTATACTCTTATATCGATCGGATGGCTCGATGATGCTGGTTTCTGCGTATCATTTGCAGAAGGCAAATGCGTAATACGGGATCGAAATGATCAGCTTGTAGGTACGGTCCTAAAAACTGGACATGGCCTCTACCGGGTTTCACATGAGCAGGATATAGCAAACTCAGCCGAGGAAGTACTCACCTTGGAAAAATTCCATCACAGAATGGGTCATATTTCTCCTGAAATAGCCAAGAGATTAGTTACAAAGGGTTTTGTAACTGGAGTAAAGCTGGAAACATCACCGTCAGGGGAGCCATTCTTCTGTGAATCCTGCATATACGCGAAAGCCACATGGAAACTGCTTCCGAAGATCAGGGATGGCACAAGAGCCACCGCATTTGGACACGAGGTCCACAGTGATCTATGGGGACCAGCTCCAGTTGCCACAAAAGCTGGGAAGCGTTATTATATCACATTTACCGATGATATGACACATTTAATGCACCTCTATCTGCTGCGCTCAAAAGATGAGGCATTTAGTGCCTACAAAGAGTACGAGAAGTGGTGTGACATGCAGCTGAATGCTCGTGTCAAAACACTACACTCGGACAGAGGTGGTGAATATCTGGGAAAGGATTTCACAGCTTATCTGAAGTCAAAAGGAACCACGCAGAAACTTACCGTGCATGACACACCCCAGCAAAACGGCGTTGCTGAACGTCGCAACTGCACAATTGTTGAGCGTGTACAAGCCCTGCTTCACGCGAGTGGTCTTCCGAGGTTCTTGTGGGGTGAGGCAGCTCGGCATGTTGTCTGGCTAATGAATCGTACCACGACTAAGGCTGTCGATGGCAAGACCCCACATGAAGCTGCTTTCGGAGATAAGCCGAACCTTAAACATGTTCGTGAATGGGGGGAAAGAGTGTGGGTATGCACTGAAGGGGGCGACAAGCTTGGCGGTTGAGTATCTGAAGGCCGCTGGATAGGGGTTGATGAGAGGAGTAAAGGTTTCTGAATTTACTGGCAGGAAAAGAAATCTGTCACCGTGGAATGCAACATCCACTTTGACAACAGCTCTGCATCAGCTTCTCGCCTCGAGGGGGAGAATTGGCAATTAATCGAGACGGAAACTAACGCACCAGTTAACAAAACCACCTCCTCCAACACACCCATACCTGCCGTCCCATCTGTGCCCCACACCAGCGAACCACAGCCTGAATCAGACGCCGAGGCACCTGCCAAACGTCTGCAAAAGCCCAGTTAATGCATCAGAGATATCCTCGAAGGGCATGGAGCATCCTCTCACCGACCATCTGATCCTGTTATCCCAACAGGAGTTCAGATGCCCTCCATCGCAGAAAAGACTCAGGAGGTGCTGGAAGGAGAAGAAACCTCAGAATGGATGATGGTAGCCGATGAAGTCGATGGGTACGTACTTGTAGCGGAGACAAGTGAGGTTGAAGCGATTGAACCCCGATCTCTGGCAGAGGCAAGACGACATCCCGACTGGCACCTATGGGAGACTGCCATTCATGAAGAGTTAACGCTGCTCAGTGATGCTGGAACTTGGAGACTCACAAATGCCCCAAGTGGCGCAAATATTGTCGGGTCAAAATGGGTTTTCAGAGGGAAAAAGGATGCTGCGGGAAATGTAGTCAGATACAAAGCCCGACTTGTTGCGCAAGGTTTCTCACAGGTACCTGGCGTTGACTATTTTGACACTTTTGCCCCAGTTGCCAAATTAGCATCGATCCGCACTGTGCTCACAATTGCCGCTGCAAACAACATGGAACTACATCAGATCGACATAAAAGGTGCGTACACAAACGGAGAACTCACTGATAAGGAGACAATATATATGTCTCAACCTCCAGGGTATCCTGCGCCAGGCTCCTCTGGGAAGGTTTGTCTCCTGCAAAAGACATTGTACGGGTTAAAACAATCTGGTCGTCGATGGTATCAGAAGCTTATGGACATAATGCTTACCAAGTTACATTTTCTTCGTTGTGATGTTGACCAGGCAGTTTTCTTTTGCCGCACCTGCAATTCAAACATCATCGTCCTGGTCCACATAGACGATTGTATGATCGCGGCATCATCGCAATCATTGGTGGTTGAGTTCAAGACCGATATTTCAAAACATGTTGAAATAACTGACCTTGGAGAGCTTCACTGGTTGTTAGGAATAGAAATCAGGCGCAACAGAGAGCAATGCACCATTCACCTTTCCCAATGATCCTACATTGAGTCCATCATTCGTCGGTACAATTTTGATAACCTCAAGCCTGCATTTACGCCAATGCAACATGGGCTGATATTGTCGGCATCCTCGACACCCAAAACAACGACTGAGTGGGCCCAAATGCGCGACATGCCATACAGAGAGGCTGTCGGATCGCTCATGTATGCTGCACTTGGTACACACCCCGACATAGCTTTTGCTTTCCAGTGTCTGTCTCGATATTCGACAAAGTTTGGCCCCATGCACTGGAATGCAGTCAAAAGAGTTTTTCAATATTTAAAAGGAGACTACTCAGCTATGGTTGACATTTGGACACGCAGACGGAGGATTGATTGGCTACGCAGACGTGGACGGTAGCATGGCCGAAGACCGACATGTGATCTCCGGGTATGCATACATAATCCATGGTGGTGCTGTATCCTGGAGTGCTAAAAGGCAAAATGTAATCTCCCTATCCACAACGGAAAGCGAGTATATAGCGGCGACTCACGTGGCAAAGGAAGCCCTCTGGCTTCGCTCCCTGATCAAACAAATCTTCAACATTGAGTATCCCCCACCACATTATTTTCCGATAACCAATCTGCGATCACACTTGCAAAGGATCATCAGTATCACGCGTGAACTAAGCATATCGACATACGCTTTCACTTCATATGCTGGATTATCGAACAAGGGGCCGTTCGACTCGTATACTGTCCCACTGATGACATGGTGGCTGATACGCTTACCAAGGCCCTGCCGTCAACAAAGGTCAAGCATTTTGCGGTGGAACTTGGGCTGACTGCGGTTTGAGGGGGAGTGTAGGAATGAACACGTAAGCAAGGAGGACGCGTTAGCTAGGAACAAACCGCATCACCCTGTATTGTCCCATTGTGACTGAACGGTTCCATTGTTCAGTGGGAATATTTGCGACTGCGCAAATATTCTCTTTGTCCTAAATTCTTATTGTTACATGTTTTCCCATTGTTCTTTAGATAGTATAAAGTAGTTACTGCATTTTCACTCTACCTCAGTATCTTGCAACAAAGCATTTACTGAGGTAAGAGGCTCTTTATCAGCCTTACTTGTATTTAGACTTATCTATACGCTTGTAGGGAATACTCGTATAGGTAAAATATATTAGTATCTTGCAACGAAGCATTTACTGAGGGAATACTCGTATAGAGTTATACATTTATAATAAGTCTTACAAGTGTTGGGATTCCTCTCCACCAGGGGGCTTGCCATATATATATGTACTAATGAATGTGACTTGCAATGATATAGTGTCTCATTACTTCACTACATTGTCATACTTGATGACCAGTGGTGAATCCTTAATTAGGTTGAGTAGGTGGTGTGGGGATCCATCTGGAGCTTGTGCCAACATCTGGATGTTATCAGGGGATGACCTGTTTCTAACACTGTGTCAAGCCCAAACCAGCATACTCAATTGAACATGCACTGACAGCCCTGAAGGTTTTACTGGAGGCTCTTGGGCCTTTGGACCCTCCATGAAACCAGGAACAGACCCCTGAGGGTCTGAGGTCAGAGGCAGAAGTTCAAGGTTATGTACCAAGGACTGAGGGCTGAGGAGGGCTGAGGCAAGACTGACTCAACCTGAGATGACTGGGTACCAAGACAGGTATGCATTAGACTGAACACCTGAACCTTGTCTCAGGTACTGAGAAGTTGGATCTAGTGATACCCAGTATTTATAGTGTGGTTTGTATACCTTCAGGCCAGTTTTTTTATATATATATATCCAATTTTGTCTTTTGGGGCAATGCCCTATGTAAGATGAGGTGTACATTGTGCCAGTCACAATTTATTTTCTGTCTGCCCTTTGTTTCTCAGTCTCTACTTGTGCTCCTTGGGTGAGGCCCTGGGCTTGTCCGTGCCTGAGTAGGTGGGAGGTGATGTTTTCATGTCTCTCCTGTGTCGCTCTCTGCTCCCCATTTCAGTTCCTGCCCTCGCCTGTCTCTCCCATTAGAGTCATGTCACCATATATTTCTTTGAATCTCCCTGTGCCCTGAATGTATCTGAACAGGGGGCTCATTGCCTTTGGCCTGGCTAGCAAGACTTTTGCTGAGTTCACTCCTCTGTGCAAGTCTTTGGTCAACTCTTCCTTCTGTTTTGCATAGCTTGGGCATCTAAACAGGTAGTGGTGGACTGTTTCATCAGCTCTTTTGCATGCAGGGCACTTCGATGATTTTTCTTTGCCAATTTTCATCAGGTGTTTGTTGAGTGATATATGTCCCGTTCTAAGCTGCATCAATAGCATGGCATGTCTGCGTGGCATGTCTCTGTGGCATGTCTGCGTGGCATGTCTGTGTGGCATGTCTACAGTGAGTCTGGCAAATGCTATAGAGGGTAATGAGGGATCTATTTTATGTGTGATGTCTGTGTGGGGGGACTTAGCGAAACTAGCCTTTGCTTGCCGTTCAAGTATATGATTGTCTTCCTAACCGTCTGGCTTCTGTTCTGAGTTGCATTAGTTCCAGTGACCACCAATGTTTCATATAAGGAAAGGAACAATAGAAATAGAAAGTTTTTTGTGTTTTACCGCCCACTCGGTCAGGCCACACCGAACCAGACAATCCACACGGCATAGCCACCCTGACAAGCTTCGCATCCACTCAGGTCTGTAGATAGTGATATGTGTATTGTGGTGGGATGGAAAGATGTGAGAGTGGAGGTGATGAAACTGAAATATACCGCGTGTAAGACTCATGTGTAGTCGTGATCTTCACACTAATAGTGTGTATAGTCTAAAAAAAAAGTTATTGGTGCTAATAATTTTATCTCTTCGATTAGCCAGTCAACAACCCCAGTTGCTCACCAATCATCTATCATGAGTACAGGTCAGGTTTAACAACGAGGATGTCGGCTTGAGTGAAGGACTTTAGACAGGGAAGGGGCGGACAAGAGGGTGCGAACCAAGTTGATAAACTTAGTTTACCTTTATTAGATTTTTAACTCGCTTGGTTATCTATAGATATTAGAGAGGTTCAATACCGACTACCAAATCACTTGGTAAAACTAACCTCCCAATGGTGGGCAAGCAATTTGAAGTAATGAAGAACAACTAGAAGAGCTACTTCACAATCAGCTAGCATATCAGCCTCTACAGTATACTCGACCAAATACAAATGCAGATTTATTATATAAAAGTTAAGCTATAATATGTTAGACTCTAATTCTAGAGAGTCCACATTAACAAGTGTAAATATAACTCAAGCTGATGTACATGGTAGTGCCAATTCTAGAGCAGTGTCAAAGTACAATTTATCGAGCTTTGGTTCACTTGGTCATACCAAATTAGACGCGTCCATTTGCCTGATCTCCAAAATCACTCGCGTTTGTTTGCTCAGTCCTTGTCTTTTTGTGGAGAAGCACCAACAGGTAAAAGGTATCCATTGCGACAAATCAGGCAAGCAACAAGAATCCACAGACACAGGAACCAGAAAATATACAGGCGAAGCAGTCAACATATCAGATAGCAGAAGATCAAAGCAAATCAAAACAGACAAAGCAGTCGTGCTAAGATAGAAAAAGCAAACGAAACTCCAAAAGTGAAACCAGATTATGGGGGGGAGAAATCCAAGAAATCCAAGAAAAAGGGGAAAGAGAAAAGAAAACTGAGACAGCAGGCAACGAGGGGTATCACTGAAACCAAGTTCTGGCGTGACTGAGGTACGACACGGTACAGGAAAGGGCCAGATATAGGCGGCCCAGACAATGGGTTCTTAAAAATGACGCATTAGCACCAATTCCGCTCGGAAAGCAAAAAACTTGAGCAGAACTGACCTATGAACCCATCTTTGCACTCGTTTCCCACTTGGGGATGCGCAAAGCGAGAACCGATGGACACGTGCGTAGAGCAAGAGCCGCCTTCAGGTTTGCGGTGGTTATTGGCTCGGTCTTCCGGGGACAGATGCTTCTTGTCCTCTTCCGATTCGTGGTCGATCGTTGACCAGTTCGAGTCCTCAGCTCACGGAAGGGCTACGGCCGGCCTGGGGGATGGGATCTTAAAGATAACGAATTAGCATCAATTCCGCGAGCAAAACCAAACAAAAGCATTAGCAGAACTCACCGATAGACCCATCTTTGCACTCGTTTCCCACTTCGGGGAGAGGGGCCTTCGGCTTTGAGGTGGGTATTAGCGTGGTCTTCCGGGGACAGATGGTTCTTGTCCTCGTCCGACTCGTGTGGTCGATCGTTGACCTGTTCGAGTTGCCAGCTCACGGAAGGGCCACGGGAGTCCCGGGGGATGGGTTCTCAAAGAAAACACATTAGGATCAATGCCGCCCGCAAGAAAAAAAAAAAAGAGCACAACTCACCTTTCAACCCATATTTGCACATGTTTCCCAACTCGAGTCACCAGCTCAGAGGAGCACGTACCAGCCTTCAAGCCACTTTCCATTTGCTTCCCACTTCGAGTCCCCAGCTCATGAAGGGCACATACCAGCCATTGAACCGCTTCCCAATTGCATCCCACTTCGAGTGCCCAGCTCACAGAGGAGCACCTATCAGCCATTGAACCGCTTCCCAATGACATCCCAGTTTGAGTCCCCAGCTCACGGTGGAGGAGCACCTGTCAACCATTGAACTGCCTCCCGCTTCGAGTCCTGCGCTCATGGAAGAGGTGTACATTGAACTCCTTCGCAGGAGTGAGCTCCTCGCCCTCTTCCACCGCAATATACCCCTTCCAGCCCCTCCGGGTACGCTCCCCACCTTTGCGCTTGTTGGGTGATGGTGGTGGTGGGGCGACAGCGGAGGTGGAGGCAACGGCAGACGTTGAAGCGGGGGTGCAAGTGGACAAGGTTGCGGAGGCAGACTGCGAATCAACAGCGCAAGATGACGCGGATGGGACAGAAGGTGAAGTCCCATGCGAGGATCCAGTGGCCATGCGAGGATCGCATCCTGGGGTGCTGCTTTGGGGACGGCCAGATCTGGATTTGGCGGCGCGACGACGGGTAGCACGTTTAGTCTTGGAGACTCGTGCCTTCGCTTTGGCTTTCCCTGTCCCAGTCTTGGCGATTTTGCAGGGTCGTTGAGAGGCGACATCCTTCTCGTCGACCTCATCATCGCGAACGCGCTTCCCAAGAGCACTCTTCTCGACTTCACGAGCAGGTTCGGCTTTGTCATCAGGATCCATGAGCTCCCCATCACTGTGATCAACCAGGATGGCCTTGTACGGTCTGCCATGTAACTGTGTCTTCATCGGCGCGGGGGTCGCGGTGGAAGGACAGGGTGCTCTGGCTGATGTTGGGGCGGTAGATGCTGCTTGACCGATGGCAGTCGTGGAGGCTACGGTGCCGCTAGACACCAATTCCCTCTGATCTTCGTACTCCCGATCCATGCTGACGGACGTTTCGATCAACGGACCTTCTTCTTCAGAGGTGTCGATCAGCTGATCTTCTTCTTCAGAGGTGTCGATCAACTGATCTTCTTCTTCCGAGGTGCCATTGTCCGTGCCGACTTGACTTGTCCTGGGATCCTGGCCCTCAACCGCTATAGCCCGCCCAAGCTGCTCAGGACTGAAGTCCATCGCAATAGGCTTTACCTCTTCCTCCTCTTCGACTTTGATGTCGACATCACTTCCGATATCTAGATCACTTCCCATCTCGACATCGATCTCGACATCATCTCCAGTGGTAAATCCATGACCCGAGGCATTATCCGGACTAGAAATCGCGCCAGTGTCAGGAGACTCAGCGAGTGTCTCTATGATCGGAGATGGGAATCGATGGATGTGGTCTGGAGAATTCACGAGGTCGAATGACTGGAGCCCATGTGGTCTGTGAGATGGAGGGGACTGTGGGATCGGGATCGAGGGGAGGAATGGGGGGAGGAGGGAGGAGGGGCCTTGAGGGACAGAGGGGCCTTGAAGATAGCGAAGGTCCGATATGTCGTGAAGAGCGGAGGTGTAATGGAAGGGGGAGGGGCTACGAAGGTCAGAGGGGCCGTCTGTATTTTCGCGGAACTCAGGCGAAGGTGGGCGGGAATCTGGGAAGTGGGAGATGGGGGATACAGAAGACAGAAGCTCGGTCCAAGGCGAGCGCGAGAACCACGACTGCGAATCGGAATCTTCCGCTAAATAGCCGTTGGTCCATGAGGCTATCGCGGAGGTGTTCGCGCCGTTACTGTTGTCGCCGTACCAGGTCTGCGTCTGCTAACGGAAGGGCTCGTGTGTAAGCTATAGAATATTACGATGATTATTGGTAATTGTAATCACCTGATGGGAGTGGTTGTGACCCTGTGTGGATACCCGTGAGCTTGAGCGGGAGCCTCTGGCACCATCCACAGAGTGCTGAGAATGCTGATGCGCGGATGGGAAAGAAGGCTGTGGCATGGGAAGGTCCAAGAGCGGAGGGAGCCATTGCATGTAGCTCCCATCCCGCTCGGATACCCATGGAACTGAGGGGGCGCCGTCTGGGAATGGAAACGAAGGCGCTGGAAAGGGCAACTCCGGGAGCGGAGGATAACCGCGAAGATGGTTTCCTCCCTGCTCCAGAGCCAGCTGCCTTGAACCTGAGGCCCGAGGACCATGGACGATGTGCTGAGAGCGCACATATGGGCGCTCAGGCGAAGACGAGCCGAAGCGTTGAGTGTACCCCTGATCCTAATCACAAAAAAGTGTAAGCGGAAAGTCGATGATTTGTAAAGCAATAATAGGTGCTCACCTGTTCCCTGCCTCGCTCACCGTTCGCGCTAAGCAACGGCGGATGCATGGGCCAGTGTTCGTCGAGTGTATATATCTGAATGACAAACAGGAAGAGGATTGTCAGCACAAAATTTGAGTTAATATAAGCAAGCTAATACTGCTTACCTGGCCACCACGTTGCTCATGCCCATCTTGGCCCGGATGGGACTGGGCCGGAATACGCGACGGCCAGAATGCACTTACATTGAACGGTGGCGAGTTCAAGTAACAGTCGTCCCCGGCGGTATTCCCGGTGGTAATCCCGCAATTACCCTGCCTCCCGTATTCCTCCTCCCTACCGTACCCAGAGGACCCAACGCCACCGACGACCTCATCCGGCTGCCCACCACGGTGCCCTCGATCCTGATGCTCAGTCTGTACGGCGGAACGTGCAGGTGACCGTCGCTGTCTGCTCGCATGTGGATATTGGTGATCCACGAAGGTGATGACGTGTCTGGGGACAGGTTGCGCGATCGAGGGACGCGCGGACACACGAGGCGGTGACGGAAGCCGAGTGAGGGGAGGGGACATGTGAACGAGTCGAGGTGCACGAGGTGGCGACAGTGGCGGCCGAGGGGAGTCGCCCACATTCGCATGGTCGGTCGTGTCGGACTGAGATGGGGTAGACCGAGACGGCGAACGGGTGGATGATAGGAGGGACTCAGATCGGGTCTGCGAGTCGTCGGCAATGGAGGCGGAGGCGGATGAGGCGTCTGGGGAGGGTAGGATTGACGTGTGGGGTACCTCCGTGAATTCCGACTCGGACTCGGATATGGGGTTTTGAGGGGAGGGCTGAGGTGGGACACGGTAGAGCAGGGAGGGGTGTGTGGAGGCCGGGGGGAACCGCGGGAGGGAGGGTGCGATGGCGGGCGGGAGGTCGACGCGGGGGATAGTGACCTCGGGGACGGTGGGAGATGAGGACCGAGGCGGGAAGGCGTTCCCCGTTTTGTTGCTCGAGCCAGCCTGTGCCTCAGAAGGCGGTCGTGGCACAACGGCCGCCTGCACTGGTCTTTGAGGACCAGAGCAAAGGCGACGCGCGATACGCATGACACCTTTGAGGGACTTGATTTGTGCGCGCAAGGAAACCTCGCGCAGCACAACCTGTTGGGGCTGGGTCGCATCCTCTGCGCCCTCGAGGTCGGAGGCGTCCTGACACGGTTGGCGATTAACTTGTCTGGGCAAGCGGATCAAGATAAAGAGTGTACTTACTGTTTCTTCGCCCACACCGTCCGCCGTGGAAACGACTTGGTTCCGACGGGGGTCGCGATGTCCTGCCACCACCGAGGTGGCAGTCCTGCGACGTGACAAAAAACGTGAGAAATCCATGGGATTCGAGATTGAGTGTGTTGAAGAGTTTAAAGCAGAAGACGGTGTGGCACGCTTGGACGGTAAGTCTGAGAGTGCAAGTGAGGGTTCACTGTGGGGCTGATGGTGCAGTTGGATGGGTTATAAACAGAACTGCGGGGCTTCAAAAAACTAGGTTCTCGGCAGATTTGGTGCGCGTATTATGTAATAATCAGCCTCATGGGCACACATCAACTTTCTTTGTGCTGACAGGAAGGTATGCAAATACTAGCACAACGTTTGGCTTGGCTTGCATGCCGTCAGCTTACCACTTGCTTCCTTTAGTTGCTTCCCCAACAAGCCCGGGAATCTGATGCTGCACTCGCGCTGCCAGCAAGGCTCGAAAGAACTTGGATTGTGGATCACATCCCAGCTACATTCCAAACTGGATGCTGTCTCTTACCATAATAGTCCGACCCCGTGCCACGTTGGCGCTAAGTGGCAGCACACACTTGATATAGAAATTATAATTATATAATCTGCTTCCATCAGCGCACTGTGGCCCTCTATCCTGCCTCCGCGCCCTCCTCCAAGTCCCAACTTCGCCACCGCGCAATATGCTAGGACAAGGATGGGACCTCGTTCCACGGTTAAATCTCCCCCTTCTTACCAGGGAATTCACGGAGTTTGAGAGAAGACAAGTATTGATTTGTGGCGTCTTGATATGGATTTCGTGATACCCTGTTGGTCGACAATTTCAACCATATGTTTCAGAACATTCACAGGTTATATTGAATTATTGGCTTCTTGGTGGCTCTCACGAGCATCATAATCCCTTCCCCTGGTGCTACCCGCTGATACTCAAGATCTTTTTTTTTTTTTTTTTTCAGTTTCGGGGGTGCATAGATAATGGACAATTCTCCGATAATTATTGCCTTATTTGTCTTTCCTTTTTACTTTTGGCTTGTGTCGACATTGCTTTGTCTGTCGTTGGCCGCAGGGCATATATTGTCAGCAGCAACAGCAATAAATAAATATATCAATATGAACAACCACTGCAAGTACCCTAACGCATGCGCGTGATACGTATACACTAAACAGCTTGAAAAAACATATGTATAGTCCAGAGGTGAGCTATTAATAAGAAAAAACCATATCATTCGTGCATATTGAAAGAGAAGAAGCATTAGATGTGGGACGATAGTCGACACACGCGTTTTGAGCATACGATCGCAATCGTCCCCGGCACGGAATAAATCGGGATATGGACAGGTTTTAT